>JACEEZ010007279.1:170000-213218 GCA_016584305.1 Chionoecetes opilio | reverse complement strand
TTTAACCCCACCCTTGGGGAATGTTGCAATTACAAACCCCCGGGTAAAATATACCCAATATCTAGGTGAAATCATTATTTGAATCATTTTCATTAAATCAGGCAATGCAGTGAAAAAATATAATTCTATAACTTTATTTTACCGTAAAAACCTTTAACCTAAACTGACATTTTATTACTGAGGTAGGACTGTAGAAAACAACAGAAAAAAGTGCTTGTTATCTTACTTTTGTAATATAAATTCCAGAGACAGGTTACTAGTGATCAGAATGACTTTATACTTATCAATCACACTCTTGGGTCCCTTCAGCCTCGTACTGGACCACCAATGCCCCCACGGCCTCATTCATCGATTAATATGCATGTATATAATCGGCACTGTTACACTACTACGTTGTTCCTAACGGCGGGTGGAATTCACCCAAAATACTCCAGAGCTAACACAAATAGAGACACGGGAGAACAGCACCTCTCACTACAAAAAAAAAAAAGTACAAAGTCCTGACACGCACTGAGGACTACTGGGAGGGACAGACTCCTATATCCACGTACCTGTCAGAGAGTCACGCAGCGACGGCGTGTTGGTTGAAAAACACCCAGGGATAAGGCTCCCGAGTTAAAGAAGGACTGGAACGTCACGACCTCGGGGTTTTTAACTTGAGTCTGAAGGATTAACTTGAGTTCTGGGCTAAAATGACTTCTAGAAGGGCTAGAGATACGATCTCGGTGTCTAAATAGGGGTTTTTGAGGACGGCTATTTCACTAGCGACATTTTAAACACCACCTCGGGTCATCTTTAAGGACAAAAGGTCATATTTCAAGGTCAAATTAGTGAAGTTTGGTAATTTTTGCCTGTTTTTGTGTCTAACTCATATGAGGCGTTTAGAGTCATAAGGGCGAGCCCGCCAAATCATAGTTTTGAGATAATTGCGTTTTAAGTTGGGGGTGTAATTACTATCAAAAAACATTATAAAAAACCAATGTATTACACACCAAGATGATTGTCTAGCCACACCTAAGACATTATTATAATTAAAGAAAAAAAATTTTATAAGTTTTTTTTTATTATTCAGTACTGTCATAGGATACATTGTACATGTACATAATGTATTTATTTTAGGGAGATAACAACACAATCAGATGAAAGGCAAGGTAATAAAACAAGTACCCTGTTAATATTTTTCAGCTTGGATGACAATTACTATTTTTTCTGTATTTTGTTTTGTTGGAATTTATATTTTTTTCTGATTTAGGACTTATTTATTAATATAACACAGAGGATTATTATACATTATCTTTAATAACAAAGAGAACACTCATCAAGCTTGATGGTGGTTTAATGTTTGAAGGGGTTGAGAGTACTGCGGGGGTGAGTTTGGGGTTAAAAGTCAAGGAAGTCGTGGTCCGGATCCTCCTCTGCAGGACGGGGCACGACCCCCATCTCAACTTCCTGGTCCTTGATAAGGTCCTCAAAGAACTTTGTGTAGACAAGATCATCTTTAATAACATACTGCATGAGGTCCTGGACATCCTTAAGTTTCTCAGGTGACACTTTCACTGGTGAAGGGTATTTTATCTGAAGCTGGGAACGCGGGAAAGACTAGACACACGTGAGCTGCTGCGTGGCCTTGGGTGGGGCGCTATGATTGGCTGGGTGATGGGCGTGTAGGTATCCCGCGGTCTCATTGGACGACACGGTCGCCCTTCTCTCTTTCAGAACCACGACAATGCATCAGAAAATCTGGCTATAAATAGAGTGACTTTAGCTTCTCGGTGGTGGGGTTAGATGATCAGATATTGCTTTGACTCCTATCCCAGAACACAGAGAAGGGTTTCGCATATAGTGGCCTGTTGAAACCTGAAAATGGCCAAAATGGCGGGCTCGCCCTTATGACTCTATACGCCTCATATACGGTGAGATATAGCTGATTGTAAAAAGAGGCACGTTTGTAGAGCTGTCAAAATTTGATATTTATTATCATATATCGTATTACATAAACATTATATGCATATCACAACACTATGTCTATTAAAACTATGTCTATGTCTATCACTAGTTGGAGAGCTATCGCTAGTTGGAGAGCTTTTCTTGCTTCCTGAGGCATCCCACAGCCTTTATGAGATCGACCGAGTTACTCCTATTCGCTTAACCATGCTGATGCACACCGTTGTTTTCTCCAAGCCCCTTCAACGCCAGAGCGTACCATTGGTATGTCAGGTGTTCAATGACAAGACTGTCGCTGCCTTAAAGACCTTCAAGGATTCACTGCGCATCAGCGAAGGCACCATCATTCTCACCCAAACAATGAGTGAGTGGTTCAAGATGATGAATGTGAAAGACTGTTTCTCAGCTATCCATCTGCGCGACGAATCCAGACAGCCTTGGACAGCAGACTGTGCAAGTTTAACTAGGCTGGAGGAGGCCTGACAAATTATATCTACCTGCGCATGGCAAGGAGGTGGTGGTCGTAAGCTGAAGCTAACTCAGCAAACTGCTGAGACACAGTGAAGCCTTCACTGTGTCCACACGTAATAATGTGGATGCTGCCAAACTGCTTCTGGCAGAGAAAGATTTTGACTACGTTCTTCGCGGTTAAGGCCTTGGAAAAGTTTTTCGGCCAAGCCAGGCAAAGAAGCGCTGAATCCTTCTACATTGACGTAGTAGACATTATAGCTGCAGCTAAAATTGCATATTTGCAGACACTCATTAAGCATGGGTTATCCCATGTTATCATCCCAGCTATGGGTGAAATAGTCCCAGCTATGGGTTAAATAGGCAGCCTGAGGTTAATCCCTACAGGGGGTTCTGCGTCCCTGGCCACTGTGAGCAGTAAGGCCAATCCCTGACATAGATTGGTTGGGGAGGGGTTTGCAACTCCTCACTGTAAAAACCAAACTAAGCCACTAACATTATAAGAGGTAGAGGCCGGGGGCGTGGTAACCGCGCCCCCGACCCGGTTTTGCCGGGGGGCCCGACCATGCAGACCCCTCCAATGCCGACGCAGGGGAGGGGCCTCCCTATGACGAGTGCGGGGCAAAGCCCTCGGGAATCCCGCACTCCAAATCGAGTGGTAGGGCCCCCTAGCCCAATTTTTTCTAATGGGGGTGGCCGGGGCGGTGCAGAAGCGGCGCCTGCCCGTCGAATCACTGCTGGGATAAACCTCCGGAGGGTTCTTCGTGTGGGCTCGTGGAACGTTCTGAGCCTTTCGGACGATCGTCGACTACGTCTCCTATCGGGCGAGCTCAGTAGGCTGAGGGTGGATATAGTGAGACTCATTGAGACGAGGAGAGCCGGCAGTGGCGAGACTAGCAGTGGGGGTTACACCTACTACTGGTCCGGCATGAGCAATGGTCACCGTGAACAGGGAGTAGCTATAGGCATCTCCAGCAAACTGCAGCCCTCTGTTGTTGAGGTTACTCCGGTTGATGAGCGTATAATGTGGGTGAGGATGAAACACACTCTGGGTTTCATGTCTCTTGTTGCGTGTACGCTCCTACCGAGGTGCGTAAAACTAAAGAGAAGGAGATATTCTACGCCAAACTCGACTCTGTATTAGACCAGTGTCCTCCTCGGGACACACTCATTGTCTTGGGCGACTTCAATGCTACTACTGGCACTGTGAGAGATGGCTACGAGGTATGTGTTGGTCCCCATGGCTCCGGTACCAGAAACACCAACAGTTCTCTGCTTCTGAATTTTGCAAGGTCCAAAAGGTTGAGAATTGCCGGTTCTTGGTACCAGAGACCAGAGCTGCACCGCTGGACATGGTATAGTAATGCCGGAGAGATAGCTAAGGAGATCGACCACGTCCTCGTTAGTACTCGTTGGAGGATCCTCCAGAACTGCAGGGTTTACCGGAGTGCTGAGTTCTTTGGAACAGATCACAGACTTGTTGTTGCTACACTTTAGCTTCATGTCACGTCCAGAAGAATCTTAAGAGGTAACCATACTGTGTTTAATCTTGAGAAACTGAAGGACTTGACATGTGCTCATGAGTATGCAGTGGCAGTCTCAAATCGGTTTGATGTGCTCGGTGCCCTCGAGGACCCTGTAGAACTGTGGGATACCTTCAAACGTGAAACTCTACAGGCTGCCAAGGAGTGTATTGGGGAGCACCCGAGGTCAAGGCGTAGTTTTGTCTCGACGGAGACGCTGGAAAAAATCGAGGAGAGTCGCGCTGCCAGGCTGGCTGGGAACCAGGATCAGCACAGGGCTCTGTCACGCCGGACTAGAACCCTCCTGGGGAGAGACAAGGAGAGGTATGTCAGGAGTCTCGCTGAGGATGTCGAGGGTCATTTGAACGCTAATGACCTCCGACCTACCTACCGAGCCCTGAAGAAGCTCCGTTCCAAGTCTCCATCTCTGGCGAGTGCTATTCGAGCAGCAGATGGGCGCCTCGTGTCGGATATGGATGGGCAGATGGCTCGTTGGGCTGAGTACTTTGAGCAGGCAGCAGCTTCACACCACTGGGTTACAGGCAATGGATGCCGATCCTCCCATTGACGAAACCGCACCCTCTCCTGACGACGTCAGAGAGGCTGTAGCTAAGTTGAGGGGTGGAAAGGCAGCTAGTGTTTGTAATATCAGTGCGGAGCTCCTCAAAGCTGGGGGTGAGGCCATGATCCGTGGGTTGCATGCTGTCCTGACTGCTGTGTGCCAATCAGGTACCATTCCTCCTGACTAGAAAAGGGGGCTGGTCGTCCCTATCTGGAAAGGGAAAGGGGACCGTCATTACTGCAACAATTACCGCGGTATTACACTGCTCAGCGTGCCAGGCAAGGTGCTTGCCCATCTATTGCTGACACGGATCCGCAGTCATCTGCTGAAGCATCAGAGACCTCAGCAGTCTAGGTTCACGCCTGGTAAATCAACAACGGACCGTATCCTAGCGCTTCGTGTCCTGGTGGAACGCCGACGTGAGTTTCGACAGGGGATGCTTGCAGCCTATGTTGATCTCAAGAGGGCGTTTGACTCAGTGTATCGTGAGTCACTTTGAGATTTTCTCCGATTTCACCGGATTCCTGCAAGGACTATTGGTTTGATAACCGGTCTGTATTCTGGGACTGAGAGTGCTGTGAAGTGTGAGGCAGGTGTATCCAGCTTCTTTCCTGTAATACAGGAGTGAGGCAAGGGTGCGTCCTTGCCCCATCACTTTTTAACGCTTGCATGGACTGGGTATTGGACAAGGTTGTAAATTTCACATCTCATCTCTTGCTAAAACAGCTTCTAGGAAGTTAGGTGTCCTGTGGCGTCTGCGTCCTTTTTTTTCTCCCTCCCAATTGCTTGCTCTCTACAGGGGCCTTATCCGCCCATGTATGGAGTATGTCTCACATGTTTGGGGAGGATCCACACATACAGCTCTCCTAAACAGGGTTGAGTCAAAAGCTTTTCGTCTCATCAACTCCTCTCCCCTGACTGACTGTCTTCAATCTTTAAATCACCGCCGCAATATTGCTTCTCTTGCTCTCTTCTACTGTTATTTTCATGCTCACTGTTCTTCTGAACTTGCTAACTGCATGCCTCACCCCCTCCCGCGGCCTCGCTGCACAAGACTTTCTACTCATTCTCATCCCTATTCTATCCATCTTCCTAATGCAAGAGTTAAACAGTATCTTTACTCTTTCATCCCTTTCACTGGTAAACTCTGGAACTCTCTTCCTGTTTCTATTTTTTCCACTTTCCTATGATTTACATTTTTTCAAAAAAAGAGTAACAAGACACCTCCCGAACTAACTTGGCTCACCCCCCTTTTTTATTTTATTCTCTTACTGTCTTCTTTATAGGGACTGGCAACTAAGCGGGCTTTGTGTTACCGATTTTTGTTGTGACCTTGGCCAGTTCCTTGTGATAAAAAAAAAAAAAAAAAAAAAAAAAAAAAGTTATTGTGGAGCATCCGTCGGCATAACCAATGTCACTGATCTTGTTTTTGCCGATGATGCAGTAATCTTTGCTGAATCACTGGAGGTCCTGGTGATGGATCTTGAGGCGCTGCACGAGGAGGCAAAGCCTTTGGGACTTGAGGTATCCTGGATTAAGACCAAGGTCCAGGTGTTTGGAGACTTACTAGATAAAGCAGTACAGTCTGTTCATGCGTGCGGCGAGGACATTGAGATCTTGGAGAGTTTTACATACCTTGGTAGCGCAGTACATAATGACGGCGAGTCACGTCAAGAAGTCTTACGGCGGATTGGCATAGCCCACGGTGCTATGAACTCGCTTACCGGGAGTATTTGGCGTTGTCGGTACCTGTGCAGGAGGACAAAAATCCGGATCTTCAAGTCACTTGTGATCCCTGTCTTACTATATGATTGTGAGACATGGACACTAAATAGTGACTTGAAGAGACAAATCAATGTCTTTGGTAATAAGTGTCTTCGCAGAATCATGGGGTATCGCTGGGATGATTACGTGTCAAATCAGCGATTGCACCGTGAGACTGAATCGAGGCGTATTACCTGCATAGTCCGTCAACGCCAACTTCGGCTATATGGGCATGTGGCACGCTACCCTGAAACCGATCCTTCCTATCGGGTTGTATCTGTAAGAGACAATCCGGCGTGGAGGAGGCCAAGGCGGCGCCCACAAGGCTCGTGGCTGGGGCATGTTGATGTTTCTTGTCGAGAGCTGCTTGGTATGGGAAGGGAGCCTGCATGGAGACTCGCGCGTCGTGACCCCCGGGAGTGGCGTCGTAGGGTTGGCGAGGCGACGCGGCCCCCGGCGTATGCTCCCAATGATTGATTGATTGATAAAGCATGCCAGAATCTAGTTCTCGTGTGCTTGATTGCGACAAGAATTGTACTATGTCCATAAATCCAGATGAGCGAAGTGAACTCATTGACGAGATCACTCCTCAAGACACTCAGGAACTCTTGAGATCTGATGATACCCTTAAGCATAAAGTTGTTTATTTGGCTGGACACCTTGTTCATAAATATGGCGATAGCACTAGTATGGAGAAGGTCATTGATGATGGTGGTAACGAGGTGTCATCTGAGTTCCTAGATAATTTGAATAGAGGTGGACTGAGTGTGCCGACTATGTCAATCGTCTTTTTTGTACATAATGCCTATAATTTGCATGACAAGACTAAAATGCGTTGCCGCTTTCATTTTGCTGAGCTGTTATCCTTTGTAGATGCACCTGTATCTAGTAGTAATGCTGCATGTACTACTTTAGCTAACATTCTATTGCAAGCTCATGTCCTCAATGTAAGTGACAAAGAAAAAGCTGAGGGATGCCGCAAGAGGGAAGAAAAGCTCTCCAACTACCGATAGCTCTCCAACTAGTGATAGACATAGTTGTAATAGACATAGTGTTGTGATATGCATATAATGTTTATGTAATACGATATATGATAATAAATATAAAATTTTGACAGCTCTACAAACTTGCCGATTATTACAATCAGCCATCTCTCACCGTTTATGAGTTAGACACAAAAAAAGGGGCAAAAATGACCAAAATTCCCTAATTTGACCTTGAAACATGATCTTTTGACCTTGAAGATGACCCCAGGTGGTGTAGAAATTGTCGCTAGGGAACTCGTAGTCCTCAAAAATCCCTATTTGGACCCTGAAATCGTGTCTCTAGCCCTTCTAGAAGTAATTTTAGCCCAGGACAAGTTAATCCTTCAGGTTCTAAGTTACAAACCCCGAGCATGGGAGTTTCAGTCCTACTTTAAATGAATCTATGATATATATATATGTATATATATATATATATATATATATATATATATATATATATATATATAATATATAAATATATATATATATATATACAGATATATATATATAAGATATATATATATAGATATACAGTATATATAGAATAGATATATATATAGATATACAGTATATATATAGATATAATTATATATAATATATATATATAGATATACAGTAGTATATTATATATATATAGATAGACAGTATAATAATATATTATAAGATATATAATATATATATATATATATAGATATAGTAGATATGCATATATATATATAAATAATATATATGCATATATATATATAATATATATAATATATATATATATGCATTATATATAATATATATATATAGATATATATAGATATATATATATATATATATATATATATAGATATATATATATATATATATATATATATATATGCATATATATATATATATATATATATATAACGATATATATATATATATAAATATAATATAATATATATGCATATATATATATATATATATAATATATATATATATATATATATATATATAATATATATTATATATATATATATATATATATATATATATATATATATATATATATATATAATATATATATATATATATAGTATTATATATATATATATATATATATATATATATATATCTTGATATTTCAGGGTGACAAAGACACTCGTCATACTTGGGGTTGTTTATGCGCAACGTTCGCCAAAGGCACTTGGCATCATCAGGCTAAAAATAGTTAAAAATTTAATATATTGCAATGCTAAAAAGCGGACATCTAAAAAATTATTTCCTAAGTAACAATAAAATATTCCTATATTATCTAAAATTACTAACTAATAAATAAAATATAATTTGTACTTAACGGACCTTGGTGTGTATGCTGTCTGAGTTGTAGAGGACTGAATGAACACTAGTTTCGTGGGTAACATTTCAGCTTGTGTGGAGCGATCGAACCGAAAGTCGGGCAATCGAAACAGTGGTAGTCATTTGAGTTATGTAGTTGGTGTGAAGTGACTTTATTTTTTTTTTTATTAAGATCAGGGGACAGATGCTGATGTGTATGGATTCTAATAATTTAGTGTCACTAGGGTAGTGTGCCTTGGATAGGATACTAAAGTCATTCATAGAAAAAGGGTGATCTAAATCATGTGAGTGTGAGCGGATTGCAGATTGCGAAGGTGAAGAAATGGGTCGACCAGTACGTGCAGAAACACCTTTATGCTCAGAAAGCCTAAGGGTAGATTCCTTGTCGTCTCGCCGACGTATCTAGCGTTACAACTAGAAATTTGAATTCGTAAATTATGTTAGAAATAAGGGCTTTAGGTATAGAGTCTTTATATTTGAAATGAGTTCTTAAGGTAAATGAATTAGTAAAAATGAATTTAAATTTTGAGTTAGGAAGATGTAACTTAAGTAGATCATTGAGTTTTTTTCGAATGTGTAACTGAGATGGCCGTTAAAATGGGAGTTTAACATAGTGTGTGTCTAATATGGGTTCGGGTTCGTTCGACTCTGGGTTGAACTTTTTATCTAGAAATTTGAGATGGTTGCTTCAATTAATTTGAGGGGGTAGCCATTATTTTGGAAAAAATTAGTAAGGAATTTGATCTCATTATCAAAGGAAAAACCAATTAGAAGAAACTATAGCATCTGTGTAGTAGGGTCTTAATAGTATTGATTTTAAAAAGGTTAGGGATGAATGAAGCATATTGAGTTCCCAAGCCAGTGAAAGTAGGTTTTCTTATAGACTGAGGTGGTAAGGTAGTTATTTTTTTCGAGTAACTAGGATATCTAAAAATGGTAGTGATGATTGTTTTTCAAGTTCATATGTGAACTTAATGTTTGGGTGCTGAGAATTAAGGTAGGTTCGAAAATAAGGAATGTGCTCGGTATTTTTAAAGAGTAAAAAAGTGTCGTCTACATATCGTTTATAATAAAAAGGTTGAAAATGCTTAGGACAGTTAGACAGCCACATGTCCTCATGGTGACATAAAAAAAAGCATTAGCAAATGAAGGACCCAGGCACGATCCCATGGAAACACCATCAGTTTGGACATAAAGTTTTTTGTTAAATATAAATGGAGAGTCTTTATAGCTAAAGTTAATAAATCAGAGAATTGTTTTTTTTGTGTAATTAAGAAAAATGGTAGCTTTATGAAATAAATTATCAGTGATTATTTCAATAGTCTCATCTAATGGAATATTGTAAATAGTGACTGGATGTCAAAACTAGCCATTACCGCGCTTTTTACGTTAATTGTTTTTAATTCATGTGCAAATTCAAAAGAGTTCTTAATGTGTGTTCATTACTAGTTAGTGGGTCAATTATCGGGACGAAGTATTTAGCTAGGTTATAGTTAAAGGTGCCTATAGTACTAAGAATAGGACGTAAGGGGTTCGTCTTCGATTCGAATACTTCGTCCCGATAATTGACCCACTAACTAGTAATGAACACACAATTAAGAACTCTTTGAATTGCACATGAATTAAACTTTATGTCCAAAATGATGGTGTTTCCATGGGATCGTGCCTGGGTCCTTCATTTGCTAATGCTTTTTTTATGTCACCATGAGGACATGTGGCTGTCTAAATGTCCTAAGCATTTTCAACCTTTTTATTATAAACGATATGTAGACGACACTTTTTTACTCTTTAAAAATACCGAGCACATTCCTTATTTTCGAACTACCTTAATCTCAGCACCCAAACATTAAGTTCACATATGAACTTGAAAAACAATCATCACTACCATTTTTTAGATATCCTAGTTACTCGTAAAAAATAACTACCTTACCACCTCAGTCTATAGAAAACCTACTTTCACTGGCTTGGGAACTCAATATGCTTCATTCATCCCTAACCTTTTTAAAATCAATACTATTAAGACCCTACTACACAGATGCTATGTTTCTCTTCTAATTGGTTTTCCTTTGATAATGAGATCAAATTCCTTACTAATTTTTCCAAAATAATGGCTACCCCTCAACATTAATTGAAGCAACCATCTCAAATTTCTTAGATAAAAAGTTCAACCAGAGTCGAACGAACCCGAACCCATATTAGACACACACTATGTTAAACTCCCATTTTACGGCCATCTCAGTTACACCATTCGAAAAAAACTCAATGATCTACTTAAGTTACATCTTCCTAACTCAAAATTTAAATTCATTTTTACTAATTCATTTACCTTAAGAACTCATTTCAAATATAAAGACTCTATACCTAAAGCCCTTATTTCTAACATAATTTACGAATTCAAATGTTCTAGTAGTAACGCTAGATACGTCGGCGAGACGACAAGGAATCTAACCCTTAGGCTTTCTGAGCATAAAGGTGTTTCTGCACATACTGGTCGACCCATTTCTTCACCTTCGCAATCTGCAACCCGCTCACACTCACATGATTTAGATCACCCTTTTTCTATGAATGACTTTAGTATCCTATCCAAGGCACACTACCCTAGTGACACTAAATTATTAGAATCCATACACATCAAGCATCTGTCCCCTGATCTTAATAAAAAAAAAAAATAAAGTCACTTCACACCAACTACATATACTCAAATGACTACCACTGTTTCGATTGCCCGACTTTCGGTTCGATCGCTCCACACAAGCTGAAATGTTACCCACGAAACTAGTGTTCATTCAGTCCTCTACCAACTCAGACAGCATACACACCAAGGTCCGTTAAGTACAAATTATATTTTATTTATTAGTTAGTAATTTTAGATAATATAGGAATATTTTATTGTTACTTAGGAAATAATTTTTTAGATGTCCGCTTTTTAGCATTGCAATATATTAAATTTTTAACTATTTTTAGCCTGATGATGCCAAGTGCCTTTGGCGAAACGTTGCGCATAAACAACCCCAAGTATGACGAGTGTCTTTGTCACCCTGAAATATCAAGATGTACTGCCAACTAAGAAAATCAATTATATATATATATATATATATATATATATATATATATATAATATATATATATATATATATATATAGATAGATAGATAGATAGATAGATAGAAGATAGATAGATAGATATATACTAGAAGAAAGGGTGCCCTCGGGCACCTTTCTCCTAGCTCCTGCGGAGGGCTGTGGGCCTGTGGCCCAATGCGGGGGGCCGCAGGCTGTGCTGTCTGTGCTGTGCAGGCTGTGCGCAACTGTGGGTCTGTGGGCAGACCCACAGTTTTGTTTCGGTTTTGAGCTGAAAGGGTGCCCTCGGGCACCTTTCTTCTAGCTCCTGCGGAGGGCTGTGGGCCTGCGGCCCAATGCGGGGGCCGCAGTTTTGTTTCGGTTTTGAGCCGAAATTAGTGAAGGAAGTGAGAAAAACAGTGTCAAGTCTGATAAATAAAATAATTTAATTTACTAAAATTAATAATAGTATCCCCATAAAATGTTCATTCTCTCTAGTTTGAATTTTAGAGAAAATGTTCCAGCAGACTATAGCAGCCACAGCCGTTTTTAGGTTGTTTTTGCTGGCCACGCCGACCAGGTTCGGCCACGCCCATCGAAACATAGCCTATGTTCTTCGCTGGGTCATGAGGATTCCAAATATGTGCGGCATGTGGGGTTTTGACCATTCCAGCAGAGACTATAGCAGCCACAGCCGTTTTTAGGTTGTTTTTGCTGGCCACGCCCACCAGGGTCGCCCACGCTCATCGAACCATAGCCTATGTTCTCCGCTGGGTCATGAGGATTCCAAATATGTGCGGCATGTGGGGTTTTGGCCATCTGTAGCCGAGTCTATAACGAACAGACAGACAGACAGACAGACAGACACATTTTGAGATTGATATATATATATATATATATATATATATATATATATATATATATATATATATATATATATATATATATATATATATATATATATATAGATAGATAGATATATACTAGAAGAAAGGGTGCCCTCGGGCACCTTTCTCCTAGCTCCTGCGGAGGGCTGTGGGCCTGTGGCCCAATGCGGGGGGCCACAGGCTGTGCTGTCTGTGCTGTGCAGGCTGTGCGCAACTGTGGGTCTGTGGCAGACCCACAGTTTTGTTTCGGTTTCGAGCTGAAAGGGTGCCCTCCGGGCACCCTTATATATATATAATATATATATATATATATATATATATAGTATTTATAAAAAATTATATATATATATATATATATATATGTATATATATGATTATATATATAATATATATAATAATAAAAATATATGAATTATATATAAGATATATATATATATAGTTATATATATATATATATATATATATATATATTTATATATAATATATATATAATATTTTATATATATAATATATATATATATATATATATATATATATATAATATATATATATATATATATATATATATATATATATATATATATATATATATATAATAATATATATTATATATATATGATGGATTGATCGATGGTCGGTTTTTCACAAACTCGGTTGCGGTTGTGTTACGGTTGTCGAATTTTCTACAACCGCGGTTGCGGTTACGGTTATTAGGCTTATGACAACCGCGGTTGCGATTGCGGTTATCATATACTAGGACAATTCGTAATTATTAACTGGAATATTACGTTATATTGCGATTTAGCCACACTTAGTACATATATATACTAAATACCATATGTTGAACACAAGTCTTGCAACATACAAATTGCGGTAAATTATACTTACTGAAAATAAGGAAGCATTTTTTAAAAATTTTAAAAGGGCTATTAAAAGAATATTTTTTCAAATTATTACAATTATATAAAATAATATTATATATATATATATATATTTTTAAAATATTTTAATATATAAAATTTATATATATATATATATTATAAAAATTTTTATTTTTATAATATTATATATATAAAATTATATATAAATTTTAATTTTTTTTGAATAAAAATAATAATATATATATATATATATATATATATAAAACTTATATTTTTATAAAAATTTTATATATTTTTAAGTATATTTTAAATATTTATTTTTAAAAATAAAAATTTTTTTAATGGGTAAGGGGAAAAAATTTTTTTCCCCGGGGGTTTCTGGGCCAGCCTAAAGGCCAGAGTCGCTTTTTTTTTTGTTTATCACTTGATTCAAAACGCCCACGTGCATAAAAACCTTTTCCAAAGTTTTTCACAACCGCAACCGACTTATGGAAAGGGGGGTTTTTGCGGATGGGGTTGGGGTTGTTAAAGATTTTCTAGAAATGGGGTTCCCGGTTTTTGGCAGTTGTGAGTTTAGGGCGGGGTTTTGGGAAGTGGTTTTGCTTTTGGGGTTTTTGTAGTTACCCCGATCCAAACACAAATTTAAAAAATTAATATATAATATAAAATTATAAAAAAAAGAAAATTTTTTATATATATATAATATTTTATATATATATTTTAATATATATTATATATAAAATTATAAAATATAAAACATTTTTTTTGGCCCCCAAAAATGTTGTGGCGGCCCTGGGGCGGGCGGAAAAATTAAATTTCCCCTTTTAAAAAAAAAATTTTTTTTTTTTAAAGGCAACTAGGCAAGGGGGATAAAAAAAATTTTGCCATGGAAACCCAAGACCCTGACTCTTCAACCCCGGCCGGGGATGACCTTTAAAATTTAACCCAAGTCAGTGCATCTAGGAGGACAGTGAAAAGTGCGCGCATTTGTTTCACTTCTTTCGTCTTTTAGTTACGAGGTTTATTTTCAAACTTTTGCAATCTTTTTATTGCTTTATGGCTCCCGGCGAAATTATTCCGAGGTACTATAAGCCCCAATGTCCTTGCTGTGCGGGTTTGGTGAAAAACCCTATCGTAAACAAAGGGGGGGGAATTTTTGAAAAAAAGGGCCAGTTGAGCTGTTTAAAAACTTTTTTCTTTGATCCCTTAGGGGGTACCACCCCTTACAAAAGCCTGGGGGCCAAAGGAAATGTCCTCTAAGACTTTACATGTTATAAAAAGGCACTGAATGCAAACCAACAAGAAAGCAGGGTAAAGTAAAGGGAAAAAAAAACCCCCCTTCTGGGTAATGGGGTCAGTGGGGTTTTGGGGCAGCGTTATTTTTTTACGTGTTTCTGGGCCCTCTTTTCAAGATCTGCCACTGTAAAGCCCCCCCCTAACCCCTCGCCCACAAGAAAAAAGTCTCATTTTTTGCTAAAGAAACAAAGACTGGCCATAGAAAATTTCCGACGCAATTTTTGGTGGGTTTAAGTGTCTTTACAGTGAAAAGGAACTAACTTTCAAAAGGAGGGGGCCCCAAAAATTCAGACCGCCCAAAACCCCCCTCGGTACCCGTGGAAGAGTAAACCCCCGATTTTCTCAGGGTGTGGGTTTTTGCTTTTCTATTATGGAGTGGGTTAGCCTTGTATTTCTTGAAAAAGGTGTTACTGTGAACAGTGAGCGATATTTAGACATCCTGCATGACAATCTTGAAGCCTGCTACGACAAGTGTAGGGCAGAAACTTTTATGCAGGACGGTGTCACTTGTCACAGGGCAAACGTTGTTAAGGAATGGTTGGATATTTGTGCTATCGATGCTTTGACTGGCCTCCTAATAGTCCTGACTTGAACCCAATAGAAAATCTTTGGTCCATAATGAAAAGGAAGCTTCAAGAAATGGACACTAGTTCAGTGGCGAAGTTAAAAGCTGCACTGTTTAAAATTGTGGAGGAACTCCCAAAGGAGCTTCTTCAAAAACTTGCAGACTCTATACCTAACAGACTGCAGGATGTTATAAAGAGGTAAGGGATGCAATCAAGTACTAGGATACCGGTAAGTTATACAATTTCTAGATTTTAATGTTTTACGAATATTTTGTGGGATTTTGAGTGAGCGTGTCACTGACGGCATCAGGAAGTCCGACCGCCAACAACATTTGGCGAGCCACGTATATATATATATATATATATATTATATATATATAATATATATATATATATATATATATATATATATATATATATATATATACATATATATATAAACGGCAACGTTCGAGCATGAACATATTTGCTGATGATGCAAAAATACAATGTGATTTTCCAGTGAGATCCCATGTGAGGAACTACTAAAGGATATTACAAAGTTATGATAGGGTCATAACCGGCAGATAGATTTCAATGCAGAAATAATTCAGAATTTGGAAGATCATAAGGAAAACCCCCTGTGACCTTAAACTTGCAAATAAATTCATACAAGTATCTGCTAAAGAGAGGAATTTAGGGGTAATAATCAGTAGAAAAAAATTCACCAGAGGATTATGTATGCAAGAAATTAGGAAATCTGTACATTTTTTGTACAACCTCTTAGTGATTCTGAGTATAGCCTTTTTCATCAATGAATGAATTCATATAAGATTCATTCAAAATAAGGAAGATTATATATTTTATATAAGGGCAACACTGTAATATGCAACAGTGGTATGTAGCTCACCTAAAATAAGATGAAAAAAATACTATAGACAAGATTCATAAAGTACAAAGAGCTACAAGATACATAAGCTACAAGATAGGTGCCAAATCTGAGAGATTTCTTCTGCGAAGAAAGATATTATAAGTTGCAATTATCAACATCAGAGGCGATAACAAAAATACTTGATAATGGTTTATGAATATGTTGAAGGAAACAATAATGATTGCAGAATACTACAGCAGTCATCCTCACAAGGACAGCGTAAAAATACATGATAAAAATGATGAAAGAATAAAGATGGACTTGGAGAAACCAAGCTTGCCAGATATAGTAATAAATCAATGGAACATGTTGCCAGAAGTCACGGGTATCGATATCATAATGTTCTTTCAGACATATAGAATACATTATTTCAGAAGATGGGACATAACGAGCTTGGCTATCATGCAGAGATGCAATTTGAACAAATTGTAGCAATAAGAGACACAGAAAGTGTATATAAAGCAATAAGAACCACACACACGCACGCACGCACGCACGCACGCACCGCACGCACGCACGCACGCACGCACGCACGCACGCACGCCACGCACGCACGCACGCACGCACGCACGCACGCACGCACGCACGCACGCACGCACGCACGCACACCACACACCACACACACACACACACACACACACACACACAACCACACACACACACACACACACACACACACACACACACACAACTGCATACACAAAACATATTTTTCATACAGATGTTTCATTTATTTCCAGTGGTGGAGTTGGTAATGATCTTGACAACGGAGGTGGAGATGGTGGTATTGGAAGCATGAGTGGGAGCGAGGACGGAACTAAAGACACAGATAACAAGACAATGAATGCTGGCACTGGAAGTGATAATAACACTGACAGTAGTATAGAAGACATAAATAAAGATGGTACTGACGACAACGAGAGCACCAATAGTGGCGAAATGAGCTCCAATAATTCCGAGGGAGGTAAGACCAATGGTGGAAACAACGTTAATAGCACAGAAGACGGAAGTAGCGATGAGACCACTGACAATGCAGAAGGCAGCACCAGCACCAATGGAGGAAATACCGACAACCTCACACCAGAAGGTGAATATCTATAATTATATTTCTTAATTTCTTTGATGAGATTATTGTCTCTCTATGGTTAAAAAGTTAAAGGGACTTTCAAGTAAAGTGTGTTTTTCATGCAAAAATTATCATTATGGTGAACATCAACATATTTATACATATCAGGTCTATTCAAAGATATATAAAAAAATATAACGAATAATATTGCGTAAATCCAAAGGGCATGAATACTAAATGTCAGAGAATTATACTGGGATTTTTTTCCGACAGCTATAATTATCGGACAATGTACACAGTATCGACGCTTATATAAAAAGAAAATACCCATTCATTTGAAAAACAGCATATATGTCGTTCCTTGAACCCAGAAATTAAATTTTACTTAGTCCGGGAGCATTGGAGTGAATGAATCGTACCATTGCAAGCAAAACTACTTATCAATCAATCATTAGGGGCATAGTGGCGCGTCGCCTCGCCCACCCTACGACGCCACTCCCAGGGGTCACCTCGCGCGAGTTCCCATGCAGGCTCCCTTCCCATACCAAGCAACTCTCGACAGGAAACATAAACTTACCCCAGCCACGAGCTTTGTGGCCGCCCTCTTGGCCTCATCTACGCCGGATTGTCTCTTACAGATACAACCCGTTTGGAAGGATCGGTTTCAGGATAGCGTGCCACATGCCCATATAGTCGAAGTTGGCGCTGATGGACTATGCAGGTAAGAGGCCTCGATTTAGTCTCCACGGAGCAATCGCTGATTTGACATGTAATCATACCAGCGATACCCTATTATTCTGCGAAGACACTTATTACCAAAGGCATCGATTCGCCTCTTTAAGTCGCTATTTATTGTCCATGTCCCACATATAATTATAGAGTAAGACAGGGATCACAATCGACATGGAGATCCGAATCTTTGTCCTCCTGCACAGGCACCGATACGCCAAATACTCCTGCTGAGCGAGTCCATAACACCGCGGGCTATGCCAATCCGCCGTAAGACTTCTGACGTGACCCACAGTCATTATGGACAGCGCTTCCAAGATAGGTAAAACTTTCCAAGATTTCAATGTCTTCGCCACAGGCATGAACAGACTGTACTGTTTCGTCTAGTAAGCCTCCAAACACCTGGACCCCTGGTCTTAAGCCAGGAGACCTCAAGTCCAAAGGTTTTGCCTCTTCGTGCAGCGCCTCGAAGCCATCACCAGGACCTCCAGCAACTCAGCAAAGATTACTGCATCATCGGCAAAAACAGAGCAGTGATCTGGTTGTGCGCGAGTGTTGCTCAACAATCACTTTGATTTACAACTTCACCCAATACCAAGTCCATAGAAATGTTGAAAAGTGATGTGGTAAGGATGCACCTTTGCCTCACTCTTGTATCAACAGGAAAGAAGCTGCATGCACCTCCCACACACTTCACAGCACTCTTTGTCATAGAGTACAGGCCAGTCATCAAACCAATAGTCCTTGCAATAGTCCCGCAAAGTCGCAGAAGATCCCAGAGTGACTCACAATGCACTGAGTCAAACGCCTTCATGAGATCAACATAGGCTGTGCAAACATCCCCTGTCGAAACTCATGTCGGCGTTCCACCAGGACACGAAGAGCTAGGATACGGTCCGTTGTTGACTTATCAGGCGTGAATCCAGACTGCTGAGGTTTCTGATGCTTCAGCAGATTACTGCGGTTCCGTGTCAGCAATAGATGGGTAAGCACCTTGTGTGGCATGCTGAGCAGTGTAATACCGCGGTAATTGTTGCAATCCTGGCGGTCCTTTTTCCTTTCCAGATAAGGACAACCATTGAATTTTATATCACCCTTTGAAATCAACAATTTTTGTTTTGTTTTGCTGGGATAAAACACTTAGCAATACAAATATATCTGTATGGTAAAAACTGCCGATAACATGTAGTATGTGTTGAGGTAGCCTTGCAGCATGCAGAATGAGCGTTCGTATGTTAGCTGAGGTGCTCTCAGTCTCTAAATCTCAAGAAGGTTGGTTCAAAAGGGTTATATACTTTGTATATAACACAAGCTGCAGTAAGCTTAGTAGTAGTAGCTTTTTTTGCTTATGATATGCAGAATCTGTCATTAATATGATGGTTGAGATTAGTTTATCTAGACATCATGTGGTTTTTCATAATGTCGATGATATTACATGATATGTAGAAGACATGGCTGAATTGGCGAGGGACGCGTGATGCACAGCCAAGCCAGCCACCACCAGGATAGCAGACGTTGTTTTCTAATGACCTTGGCAACTCCTTCAAGACCCATTGAAATGCAAGACCTGAACAATCCTTGGCCACACGTGGTACCTTCTTTGGATCTGTTGTAAAAATAATAAGGTCATCGGGAAAGGCATGCCATGATTCAAGAGCATTATCGCTTGTAAAATCTGCAAGGCGAATCTCCTTCAGCACTTACGGTATAAGAACATAAGAAAATAAGAAAATAAGGAAGCTACAAGAGGCCGTGAGACCTACACGGGTATTTCTTGTTACCTAACACTACCTACATCCACTTTTCATCCACATCATTGAATTTATCTAGCCTCCCTTTAAAGCTCTCTAATGACTCCGCACTAACTACCTGTCTACTGAGTCCATTCCAATAATTCATCACCCTATTTGTGAACCAGTTTTCGCTATTTCTTTTTTAAATCTACGCTTTTCCAGCTGAATCCGTTACTTCTTGTTCTACCCTGGTTAATAGCCGTAAGAACTTTCCTACTCTCCTTTATTTAATCCCTATATCCACTTAAAAACTTCTATCAGATCGCCCCTTACTCTGCTTCTCTCGAGTGAGTTAAAAATTTAATAGCTTCTATTTCTTCCCATAACTAAAGTTACGCATCCCATGAATAATTTTGTCATCCTTCTCTGCACTGATTCTAACAAGGCTATATTCATCTGTAATATGGAGACCAAAACTGAACCGCATCAGTCTAGTGAGGTCTGACTAAAGCCAGATAAAGCTTTAGAATAACTTCGCACTTCTACTTTTAACACTTCTGGTAATGAATTATAACACTCTATTAGCTCTATTCAAGCCTCAATGCATTGTTTCCTAGGTCGGAGGTCTGAGCTCACCCTCACTCCAAGATCTTTCTCACCTTCTGATCTTTTCAGCGATATACATTGCGTATGGTGTATCTATTACGAGGGTTTTTTCTACCAACATTCATAGCGCTGCACTCATCAATATTAAATTCCATCTGCCATCTGACTACCCACGCAAATATTAAGTTTATCTAAGTATCCTGCAATATGTTTACATCAGAATGTGATCCAATAATCCTATCTACCTTAGTATCATCAGCAAACTTGCTGATATCACTGCTAAATCAATCCACTATCCAAGTCGTTGATGTAAATAAAAAATAGTATTGGACCCAAAACAGACCCTTGTGGAACTCCACTTGTCGCCTGTCCCCATTCAGATCTAGAATTTTTTTTAGAATTTAGAAATTTAGAAAGGTATGTTAACACCCTAAAGAGCCAATACCAACGTGTGAGTAAAAACTTGAGTTTGAATAGAACTGATTAAAGTGAATGTGCTTTCTATCTAATTATTTGAAAATATTTCACATATGTTATTATACTTACTTACATATTAGGTAAACAATCAAGTTACTTCAGTTAAACAATGTGACTGGGTTTCTAAAATGTGGTTTATTTGGTGTTCTTGATGTTTGCAATGGTTTTAATGGCCATTACTGTCGAAACAATATAACTCATGAAACTATCCTAACGTAACCCATGACACCAAATCTAAAAGCGAGAGTAATGGCTATTTAAAACACCATTGCTGATATCAAAACACCAAACTAAAACCATTCTAGAAAACCAATCACATTGTTAATAAAGTACCCCTTAACTGGATAAATGTGTTTATTAAGTAGCTACATAACATATCCAGCTCTACAGCTGTGGAGAGACTGTTTTATTCTAGGGGTCGGACGTAAGGCCAAAAGAGCGAGTTGACCTCTGATAATGTTAAGAGATGGTCTTAATTAATGTAGGGAAATATGGATCTGGTCAATATGGAGTGATCACCAGAGGACTCTGAGTGAGGAGCATGAGGACTGAGGCTGATTTCATATCAATGAAATGTATTTTTTATTGTAGTATGCTTATACAAGTATTGCCCTCTAGTTGCAATCAATTAGATCAATTGAGTGATAATTAATATAAATAATAAGTCACAATGGGGACAGAAGAGAAATGTGAGCTATAACATCTATGGTGTGCTGATGGGTAAGAATGAAAAAAATATTGATATTATAAAACCTCCATGAGTCGGAAAAAGGGCTATAGCTCTTTCTGACTTATGGAATATTACGACTTATCCAAAATTTACCCCCCTTACAATAAATGCAATTAGAACACAAAAAAATCAACTCTCATAACTTTCATGCAGCAGTTGATAATAGGTGAGAATGTATAGAGAAAAAATTCAGTGTGATTTACACGGAGTTTACACTCCGTGTAGATCACACTGAATTTTTACAAGTTTGCCTGTTGTGTTTTCCTGATTGTTTGTATAATATGTATGAACACATATGTACCATGAACAACTGATTTGGAAGGGTGGTAGACAAATTGAGCATTAGGGGGGCGGTGGGGGCCGCGTCCCCGGTAGATGTCCGAGAATCTAACGTGCCACGTATTAATGTATCGTAGCAACTGGGAAGACACATACATTATTATTATTGTTATTTAACACATAATTAAACTATCATTTTAAATGTTTGAAGGCATGTGAAATCTGATTATACCACTGTATTTCCAATCTGAAGTGTATAATAAGCGGTAGAGCTATTTTCCTATAAAAAATCTCCCCTGAATTATGATAATTATATCTTAAAAGCCAGTTACGACCATATATATAGGTAAGTGTAAAAATAACTTGGTAGAAATGTAAAGTAGCATTAATTTTTATCAGCTATTAAATGAAACCTGAATGATAACTCTAAGTTTATTTATAGCAGAGTAAGAGTAAATTAAGCACGAGTCACTTCTGACTACCAGGGGGTGAGGTATCACGCGCTTTTTCATAATATAATATTTTTTTTTACATCTATGCCTAAAGCGCCTGTAGTCAGTGGACATCTAGGGCCCCGGATGGTAGGCCCTGGAGGCTCACATGAGGGCTGTAATGGTTGGCCCTCGCCTGTGGTGGCCACAGGCAGGATTTTTATAGTGACGCCCGTGATTAGAGGCTCATGCCGCCCTCCTGTGTCCTCCGATGCACTCGCAATCGAAGGTAGAGTTAATGGACAGGGCATGTGGGTGCTCTTAGGCCACTCGACGGTGCAGAATGTTTTAAGTGGATTTATGGGTCTCACTCGGGATCGGACTCGGGTCTTCGAGAACGCACTCGGCGAAGCTAACCACTCTGCTACCGCCTCCCCAAAAATGAGGAGGATGGGAACAATGTTCGACTGTAGGTTACATTAAATATTGAGTTTGTCAGGTAATATTTTGTATTCTTCAAACTCTAAACTTAGATTAATTGACTATTGTTACGCATACATACTGTACTTATGTACATTAATGCACACATAATTAAAATAATATAATATATTATATATATATATATATATATATATATTATATAATATATAATATTATTCAAGTATACGTACTACTAGCCGCAAAGCCGCCCTCCGGGGCGGACTTTTTGGCTAGCTCCTGCGGAGGGCTATTGGTGGGCCTTCGGCCCACCACCTGTGTTAGTGGGCCTTCGGCCCACCAAACACAGTCTCCCGGCTATCTGGAGACTCTCCAGATAGCCCCTTCTAACTTTCCTGAAATCATGGATGTAGAAATGTATGTATTAACGCCAACCCATTCACATCACCCCCAACCCATTCACTCACCCATTACCCATCACCCAGATAGCCCCTTCTAACTTTTCTGAAATCATGGATGTAGAAATAAATGTATTAACGCCAACCCATTCACATCACCCCCAACCCATTCACTCACCCATTACCCATCACCCCAAACCCCTTCACTAACCCATTACCCATCACCCCCCACCCATTCACTCACCCATTACCCATCACCACACACCCATTTACTCACCCATTACCCATCACCCCTTATCTATCCCTCACCCATCACCCATCACCCCCCCCCCATTCACTCACCCATTACCCATCACCACACACCCATTCACTCACCCATTACCCATCACCCCTTATCATATTCCCTCTCCCATCACCCATCACCCTCCACCCATTCACTCACCCATCACCCCCACAAAACCCATTACTCATCACCCCACCCATTCACTCATCCCCCAACCCAATCACCCTACATCAAGGTTTCCTCAATTCTCGCAACCCACTTTTTTTTTCTTCACAACTTCTCGCTAATAGGCTACTAAAAACTGAAAAAAAAGGGGAATGGGATCATCCATAAGTGGGCTTAAAACTGTCCTGGTCAAACTGGTTCAAAAATGTGCCATATGTGGATTCCCCCAACGGGGGCGGAAACATTACCACACCCACACACAAACACGACACACACACAACACAACACACACACAGACATACGCACACACACACGTTTCGCTTTTATTAATATAGGATAGGTTTAAAACTATCGATACTTATCGGGGGCATAGGGTCCGATGAAACTGTTAAAGATTTTCAGTCCAAATGCCCGATGATATGGAGGAGGGTATGCCATGATTGGGTGATGATAGAATGGAATATAGATATTGAATTGGTGTTCTGAGTCGAACGGCCAACGATGTTTACCTCACAACGTTGTTTCATAATCCAATAACAGAGGATGCCATACGCTTTAAGCTAACGCAGTCATTGTCGGACAATACGTATGAATATGGAATATGCACTGGCGTATGTTGACAAGCCTGCCGACTTTTGGGAGCGTGTCGTATACTGTGATGAGAAAACTTTTCCCCATATTTTTTTTTCCTGCCCGTATCCACACCCATTTCACATATTTGTGTTGTCTAAGTTGCCCCATGCGTCACTAACGCACCATAACCAACAGTAATGGCAATGTATTAAGGGATAAAATATATATATATATATATATATATATATATATATAATATATATATATATATAATAATATATATATAATAGAGGCAATACTTTCTCCATGAGGGAATCGAGATCTTATAATGAAGATATAAACCAGCGCGGGTAGAAAAAATCTTGATTGTTTATTGGACGTTTCGGCTATACATAAGCCATCATCAGCCTAAAATCGGATACAAAATTTTGTTAAAAATGAAAAAAATACAAATTAAAAAATTATTTGCGCATTTAAAATGCCTAACCTAAAATAAAATAAAATAAGAATAAAAATTATAAAAAAAGTAATAAAAATATAACACCTACCAATCAACATCGCAGTGGAGTGTGGGATTCCCACATGGTCTAAAAGCACACGAGCGGGGGGTTTAGGTGCCCTGTGCGCAGAGGGGCGGTTTGTGGGTGGTGGGTGAGGAGGGTCTCACATATCCATCGGGTGGAGTCGTGGGGGGTTGTGTGTAAAATATTAAAGTCTTGGTTTTTTTATTGGGTGGCCTGAGGCTTCGGAATGATCCCGAATGGCTGAAAATGGTGGTTTGGACACGGGTTTTGCCAGTCCTGTGAGACAGTCCCCGATGTGTATTTTATAGTGTATTTTTTAATTCCCTTCATAGGTAACAAATCTTTTTCCATCCGAAACAAAGCTCAACTCCTGCTTCGGCAATGTTATCCACAAGTCTCGCTTAGAGTAGTATTCAAGCCCCCTTATACGTTATCACACTGTTTTAAACTCAAGGAGAGAATCCCTGATGCCTGCGTTCCTCAGTGGTTTTACCAATTTAAGTGCAGTAGCTGTAACGCTGCTTATATTGGGCAGACCAAACGCCCCCTCACCACTAGGATCGCGGAACATCGGGACGTTCCANTTTACTACAGCCCACAAGTGGAATTTTGCTTATCTGGAGGGTAAGCTGTGGAGAAAAAACTTGACGTGCTAGAAAAAAACTGACTACAGATTTGGAATCAGCATGCCAATTTTAGTCTAAATAAGCTCAAAAATCTAACTCAACAATTTTTTTTCTTGCAAATTGTTCCCCAGTGTAATATATTCGTTATTATATACATACCTTCTGAATAGCTGGAATACATATATTTATGGACAAGCAGACAAGAAAATAAATCATATATAAATTTGAGTTTAAGTAGCTGCTTTTGTTCAAAAATAGGTTTGTGTGTGATCATATTTTTTGGCACGTGAAATACCCCTTATTATCCGTTTCTGCCTTAAAATTATTTGATTAAGATGGATATTCTATGTCCCGCCCCAAAGAGTGATGCAATAGATTAAATGACTGTACACTAGAGCCTAATAAATACATGTCAGAGATTCTTTGTTTAAACGATTTCTAACTAAGATTAGTATACCACAAACTTTATAAATTTTAGCAGCTACCTGTTGAATATGTACTATAGGTAAAATAAGTAATAGTGGTCCGATGAATACTGTAAAGATTCAGTCAAGTGCTGATGATATGGGAGGGTTGGTATGCCATGAATTGGGTGATGATAGAATGGAATGATAGATATTGAATTGGGTGTTCTGGAGTTCGAACCGGCCAACGATTGTTTACCTCACAACGCTTGTTTCATAACTCCAATAACGGAGGATGCCACATACTGCCTTTAGGCTAACGCAATCATTGTCGGACAATGCGTATGAATATGTAATATGCGCTGGAGTATGCTGACAAGGCTGCCGACTTTTGGGAGCGTGTCGTATTATGTGATGAGAAAATGTTCCGAACAGATGGTCCGTCAGCAACACATTATGTTTGGCGAGTGAATAATACCAGGTTAGTCTCTCTCTCTCTCTCTCTCTCTCTCTCTCTCTCTCTCTCTCTCTCTCTCTCTCTCTCTCTCTCTCTCTCTCTCTCTCTCTCTCTCTCTCTCTCTCTCTCTCTCTCTCTCTCTCTCTCTCTCTCTCTCTCTCTCTCTCTCTCTCTCTCTCTCTCTCTCTCTCTCCTCTCTCTCTCTTCTCTCTCTCTCTCTCTCTCTCTCTCTCTCTCCTCTCTCCTCTCTCTCTCCTCTCCTCTCTCTCTCTCTCCTCCTCCTCTCCTCTCTCTCTCTCCTCTCTCTTCTCTCTCTCTCTCTCTCTCCTCTCTCCTCTCACTCTCTCTCTCTCTCTCTCTCTCTCTCTCTCTCTCTCTCTCTCTCTCTCTCTCTCTCTCTCTCTCTCTCTCTCTCTCTCTCTCTCTCTCTCTCTCTCTCTCTCTCTCTCTCTCTCTCTCTCCTCCTCTTCTCTCTCTCTCTCTTCTCCTCTCTCTCTTTCTCATATACTATTTATTATATATATATATATATACTAAGCGCCTAGCTTCTGATCTTTCTGTCTACCTTTGATCAACTCAACATAACCTTCCAAACAACTATCCCCTCATCTTCAACGACACTCACCTCTCCCCATCTTCCACAATCAACATTCTAGGAGTATCCTTTACTAAAAATCTGAACTGGAAATTTCACTTCTCATCTCTTGCTAAATCAGCTTCTATGAAGTTAGGTGTCCTGTGGCGCCTGCGTCCATTCGTTTCTCACTCCCAGTTGTTTGCTCTGTATAGGGGCATTATCCACCCATGTATGGAGTATGTTTCTCATGTTTGGGGTGATATACTCATATAGCCCTCCTAAACAGGGTTGAGTCGTAAGGTTTTTGTCTCATCAACTCCTCTCCTCTGACTGATTGTCTTCAATCTTTAACTCACAACCGCAATGTTGCTTCTCTTGTTATCTTCTACTGTTTTTTATATCACTGCTCATATGAACTTGCTAAATGCATGCCTCCCCCCGTCCTGTGGCCTCGCTGCACAAAACTTTCTACTCATTCTCATCCCTATTATGTCTATCTCCATAATGCAAAAGTTATCCAGTATCTTCTCTCTTTTATCCCCCTTCACTGCTAAATTCTGGAATTCTCTTTCTGTTCCTATTTTTCCTACTTTCTACGACTTAAATCTTTTCATGAGAGGAGTAACAAGACACTTCCCGAAATAGTTTGGTAAACCCCCTCTTTTTATATTACTTACGGTTTTCTTTATTGGGTTGGTAACTGAGCGGACTTTTTGTTATTTTTTTGTTTTGCCTATGGCCCATTTGCCCAGTCCTTTGTGATGTGAAGAAAAAAAATAGATTAGTCAATAAACAAGTAAACACACACAAACACACACTGAATCTTACCTCATGAACGCTTTCTGAGATGGGTCCATGCATGAGCAGCAACATGGAACAATGCATATTCTCGGGTATTCTAAGCACCATCTCTATCGACTTCTTTATCACTGAATCTGCAAAAAGTTCGAAATATCCGTGTAAAAAGTGTTTTTCACCATACCTTTTATTAAAGTATAGAATAATTATTTTTTTAACTGATTTGATACACATTGCAATTAAATAGTTGTTGATGAATTGAGCACAATGTTCTAACGTAAATATATGGTAGATCATTAGAAATTGGCTCGTTTAATGTTTAACACGATAAACAAAAACAAAAGCCGATATTTTTTCCGTGGGACCAACGAAGTTAAAGGGACATGAGACTACCATGGGTTAGGCAAATCTGGTCCGAAAGTTGGACTATAACTATCTTCAAATATCGTCATCCTACTCAAAGCTACATTATCTCTTATCTTTTGATAGTGGCCAATACAACCTTCCATCTAAGCGACATAATATAAAAACCGAAGGGAGAGAACACAGGTTCATACATGATACAATATATGTTCATATATGTCAGTAAAAGAAGGTCGAAATGCGAATGTCAACAGTATATTATCTGCAGATCATTGATTCATCCATTCCAAGAGCAGTGACCCGGCAATACACAATTTGATTGATAAACTTATTACATGATAATAGATAAGTAGCTAACTCCATAGCAAGATTGTGGGATTTGTTATATGTATATTTTTTACTATTACTTTTTTTTTTTTTTTTACGTTGAAGCCTATGGCTCCTGTAGGCTATTTTAGTATCAATCTGGAAGTTGATGATGATTGGTCCTCCGCCCGTTGTTGGCGCAGGCTGGATTTTTATATGGACACCTGTGATGTTATAGGTGAAGGTCCGTTTTTTGTGATGGTCTACCCTCATTTTCTAGGCACACGCTGCCACCTATTGCCCCTCCGCAACACTTGAAGTCGCAGTCGAAGGAACAGGAATGCAGCATGCGGGTTGTTCGGCCACTCAACGATGGATATACAGTTGTTCCTTGGTGGGACTTGAACTCGGGACCTTGTGCTCACCTCCCAGGCTCTGGTCGACCAAGTTAATGATGGCCGAAAGAGTTGTGCCTCCGGCAGGATTCGAACTCGGGACGTCGAGCTCACCACTCCAAGACGCTAACCACTCTGCCACCGCCTCCCAAATATATATACGTATATATATACCACACAATTACAATATATATATATATATATATATATATATATATATATAATATATATATATATATATATATATAATACAGTGGCCGCCAAATGTTGTGGCGGTCGGACTTCCTGATGCCGTCAGTGACACGCTCACTCAAAATCCCACAAAATATTCGTAAAACATTAAAAATCAAGAAACTGTGTAACTTACCGGTATCCTAGTACTTTATTGCATTCCCTTTCCTCTTTATAACATCCTGCAGTCTGTTAGGTAAAGAGTCTGCAAGTTTTTGAAGAAGCTCCTTTGGTAGTTCTCCCACACTTTTAACAGTGCAGCTTTTAACTTCGCCACTGAACTAGTGTCCACTTCTTGAAGCTTCCTTTTCATTATGGACCAAAGATTTTCTATTGGGTCCAAGTCAGGACTATTAGGAGGCCAGTCAAAGCAATCGATAGCACACATAGCCAACCATTCCTTAACAACGTTTGCCCTGTGACAAGGGGCACCGTCATGCATAAAAGTTTCTGCCATACACTTGTCGTAGCAGGATTCAAGATTGTCATGCAGGATGTCTAAATATCGCTCACTGTTCACAGTAACACCTTTTTCAAGAAATACGAGGTTACCCACTCCATAATATGAAAAGCAAGCCCACACCATGAGATAATCTGGGTGTCTTCCTCTCTCCACGGTGTACAGTACCTACGGTCGTGTCGGTCTGAATTATTGGGCCGCCTCACTTTTGCAGTTAGTTCCTGTCACTGTAAAGACACTTTCATCCCACCATAATATGCGTCGAACTTTCTCTAGTGGCCAGTCTTTGTGTTCTTTAGCATAAGTGAGTCGCTTTATCTTGTGACGAGGAGTCAGGAGTGCCTTTACAGCGGCAGATCTTGAAAATAGTCCGAGATCACGTAACACATAACGCTGCATACTTCTCACTGACACATTACCCAATAAGGCAGGATTGTTTTCCTTCACTTCACGTGCTGTGCTTGTTGGTTTGACATTCAGCTGCCTTTTTATAATGTGTAAAGTGTTTGAGTCGCATTTCCTTGGCCGTCCAGTCTTCGCTAAGTGTGTAGGCGTCTCTCTGTTCAAGGCATCACGACGTTTTAACCACCGCTCAACTGTCCTTTCTGCAATTCCTGTCTGTTCTACGATAGCTTTTGCACCAAACCCAGCCCTATGCAAGGCACATATGGAGCTTATAGTATCCTGGGATATAATGCGCCGAGGAGCCATAACGCAATAAACGATTGCACAGTTTGAAAATATCCTCGTAACTAATGACGAAAGAAGTGAAACAGTGTGTGCACTCTCACTGTCCTCCTAGACTGCACTGACTTGCTTGAATTTAACGGTGATACCCCTGCGGTATTGCTAAGTGTCAGTGTCTTGTTGCCATGTCATCAATTTTTAAATCCCGCTTGCTCGAGTTGCGTGAAAAAACATTTGAAAGGTTATTAATTTGGCGGCCGGTGCATCATGCCGACCCGCGCACACCGCCACAACATTTGGCGGCCACTGTTACGTAGTATATATATATATATATATATATATATATATATATAATATATATATATATATATATATATTATATATATATATATATATATATATATATATATATATATATATATATATATATATTATAATATATAATATATCACTATATATATATATAGTATATATATTATATTATATTATAATATATATATATATTATATATTATATGATATATAAATCTCTATATAACATATATTATATAGTATAATATATAATATATATATTATAGTATTATATATATCATATATATATATTAAATATATATATATATATATATATAATATATATATTCATATATATATATATACTACTATATATATTATATATATTAATTATATATTATATATTATCTATATATATATATATAGTATATAATATATATATATATAAATGATATATATATATATATATATATATATATATTATATATATATATATATATATATATATATATAGGTCGGTAGTCGGTCGGTAGTAGGTATAGGTAGTAGGTATATAGGTAGGTAGGTAGGTATAGGTAGGTAGGTAGGTATAGGTAGTAGGTAGGTAGATAGGTAGAGTAACAAACGTTGGTAGAACAAATCCTGGATATAGATACACCATACGCAATGTATCGCTGAACAGATAAGGTGAGAAAGATCTGGGAATGAGGGTGTGCTCAGACCTCCGTGCTATAAAAACAATGTATTGAGGCTAGAAATAAAGCTAAGATATCGTTAGGCTTCGTTAGGCTTCATTACCAGGAGTGTTAAAAGTAGAAGTGCTGAAGCTATTCTGAAGCTTTATTTGGCAAAAATTCAGACCTCACCTAGACTATGCAGTTCAGTTGTGGGCTCTATTACATGTTGGATAATGCCTTGTTAGAATCAGTGCAAAGAAAGATGACCAAAATGATAAATGGGATACGTAACTATAATTATGAGAAGAGATTGAAGCTATTAAAATTACACTCACTCGAGAGGTGTAGAGTAAGGGGCGATCTGATAGAAGTTTTTAGTGGATAAAGGGATACAATAAAGGAGATGTAGGAAAAGTTTTTACGGCTAGTATTCAGGGTAGAACAAGAAATAACGGGTTCAAGCTGGAAAAGCGTAGATTTAAAAAAGAAATAGGGAAAAAATGTCTCACAAATAGGGTGGTTAATTGTTGGAATGAACTCAGTAGACAGGTAGTTAGTGCGGAGTCATTATGGAGCCTTAAAAAGAAGCTAGATCATTTATTGGATGGGGATGAAAGGTGATGTACGTAGGTAGTGTTAAGTAACAAGAATACCTCATGTAGGTCTCGCGGCCTCTTGTAGCTTATTTATTTTCTTATGTTTTTATGTTTTAATATCATGAGTATAAATTAGTTACAGTAAGACTACACCTATATCATGAAATTGAAGGAAAATAAAATATTATATAAACATTTTGTCTTACTTTTTTATTTTGACTCGCTTATGTACATTCTTTACTTTTATTCGTATCCAATTTTCAATCACAGTTTTGAAATTGGCATACTTTTCCAATAATTTTGATAAGTAACATGTAACGGCAAAGAAACAATTGGTTGTCAAATATGGCCATGAATTAAAAACTACTGCAAACTGGCCCTGTGAAAGGTGAGCATCACTCCTTATACTACAGGAAAGACAAGTTATCATCAAAGTTATCAGACGCGCACATGTCACGAAGCCAGTTTGTAGTAGTTATATTTCCTTGGCCATTTTTAACCACCAATTTTATTATTATCGTACACAATATGCTTATACACTATTTTATTTTCCTTTAATTATCTTGATATAGGTGTAGTCTTACAGTAATTAAGTTATGCTCATGGTATGCAGTAACGTATGTATCATGAGTACAATGATACTCTCAGTTTTTCTAAATATCATTTGGCAGCTTGGTAATATCAGATAGGAGTAAAAAATTTCATTGCACTGAAATCCTGAAAATCCGGCTACTCTTGTGACGCTATCAACTCGGGACCCAAGCCAGGATCTATCGGAGGCCACGCCAATACCACTGCAGACGTTATCTGTCGTATCTGAGCCCTTCTCCTGAGTCGCCATTGATTTGGTAGGTCCATTGTCTCTATCATCTGCAGAGAAACATCGTTATATTTTGACCATCATAGATTTTTCCACTGGCCTTCCCGAAGCCATGCCTCTAAAGAGATATCAACACCATGTCTGTATCGGAAGCTCTGTTAACCATCTTCGCCAGAGTGGGGATCCCCTGGGGAATCTTTTCTGACCGTGGGACCCAGTTTACTTCCCAGCTGATGGCTGAGCTACGCAAGCTACTGGGAGTAAAACCCATCTTCAACTCTCCTTTCCATCCCAGCGGAAATGGGCGAGTTGAGCGGCTGCACGGTACCCTGAAGTCTGCCCTTCGTAAGCTCTGCTCTGACAAGCCCAAGGAGTGGCATGTATATTTAATTCCTACTTTGTTTACCCTCAGGCAGATTCCTATTGACCAGACCTGATTCTCTGCCTATGGAATCCTCTACGGCAGGTCAGTCCAAGGTCCCCTATCGGTGCTCTGTTAGGAAAGGAAGAAGAAATAGGAAAACCGAAGAATCCCGGAAGATGAAATATCGTCCTTCCGTTACGTCCTCGAGTTACGGAAGAAACTGACCGAATGCGCCCAGCTTGCGGCCAAACACGCAGATGTGAGTATCGCCCGGTATTAATCATATTTTGATGCAAGATCCCAAGACCGTAAGTTCCAGACAGGGGATGGATTATTGTTAATAATGCCTAGTGACTCCAGCAAGCTGTTGGTTGCATGGAGTGGCCCTCACAAAGTGCTAGAAAAGCGTGGTAAAATGGACTACTTGATCGACATGCCAAAAGGACCCCAGCTTCACCACACTAATATCCTCAAGAAATACCACCGACGGGCCTAAATCAACCAGTTGCAAGTCATCGACGAAATTTCACCTGTATCGGAGCACGACGATTAGGGTAGGGATAAGGATATCCTGCTTAATTGAGGGTATTGATGATTCACTTCAGCTTACTTTAACATCGGATGGCCCAACTAGTTATGGGGAACCTGTCATTAATCCTGCTCTCTCTTGGAACCAGTCTGCTCAGTTTGAGGACCTGTTTCTTACATACTAATAACTTTTTTAAATAACTTTTTTCCGACCATAATAACTGCACCAAGACCATCGAGCACGACATAACTCTCACCACAACAGAGGAAACACAAGCTGAGATCTACCCTGTGCCCATCCATCTCCAACACTACTTCCAAGAAGAAGTCGAGCAGCTGTTGAGTCAAGGTATCATCCAGCCACCAACCTCTCCACACTGCTCTCCGGTAGTTATGGTCAGGAAATCCGACGTATACGTATCGGATGGCAATTGATTATAGGCTATTATATTCTGATAATGTTTTTTTTATGATGAACAAACCTGTAGCATTGAGAATAAACTTCATAAGTACTCTTGTGCGGTATTCTTCTTAGAACTAGACTTTTCTAAAGCTTACAGTACTATCAGCTTTCAATGTCGGCCAAAGCTCGACCCTTAACTGCTTTTTGATACTCAAAAGGGCCTAATGGAATTTAACTGGATGCCTTTTGGTCTAGTCATGACCTGTGCCACTTATGTTCGTTTAATGAGAATTGTGATTGTGGCTTAGCTAATGTTTCGTTTTATTTTGAAAATATTGTTGCGTACTCTTCTTATCGGTCCACTCACATTTTTGCCCGAAAGTTTGTTTCAGATATACTACAACAGAACGGTCTGACCGTCAAACTTACAAAGTGCCGGTTTGAGGTCGAGTCCATCAACTATCTAGGATTTGTCTTGTCACAGTACCACCTACAACCACAAGTTGGCAAGGTGACTGCCATGTCTCCATGACTCCTCCTACCACCAAGAAATTACTCTGGAAATTCCTAGGTGTGATATATTTATGCAAGGTTTTAATTCCTCAGGCCTCAGAGTTTACCGGTCCCCTATCTGAGTTGTTGAAGAAGCTTCCAGTGGAGGTAAGATCTACTATTAAGATATACTCCTACTAAGGACGTAAGAAACTACTATATCGGAAAAGACGTTACGCAAAGATCGAGAGGCCTAACCATCGTGTTCGACATCCATAGGTTTGACTTTTAACTTACAGGTAGAATCTATCCTTGAAGTTGACCACAAGCCTCAAATATACCATGAAAAATTCGTAGGTAGAAATAACAGAGTGTTTCGACGTGCTTTAGGCTTTCAGTCCTATACATTTATAGTCGTTCATGTTGCCGGGTCAGACAACATTAGAGCCGACCTACTTAGCCGGCAAAAGTTCTTCTCTGATTTGATTCCTGTAGTCAAGCCTTTTACATATATGTTTTATATATTTCCTGGTAAGCTGCAGTTCTTCGTTATCGGCTCTGCAGCAGATGCTTTGGTGGGGACATCTGTGAAAAACCACACCTGCCTCGTTCCCTCCTACCCGAGGAGGTGATTACCACTTTGACCGGCCGGCGATGGAAGTTCGCCTCTCAATTGCTTTTTGGTCCCTGCCACGTCAATACCCCCACTCCCGTGTCCAGGTTTAATAGTCGAGTCCCCAAGGAGCTGAACCGTGAAATTGGGTATATACAATAATTTTTTTATGGATTCTGCTCTCTTAAGGTATCCTGAGTCATAATCAGACGGTGCCACCTTGGCACCCTTGAGCAATTTTTTTTATTGGATGATTTGTATAGGTACCCCTATACCCCCCTACTCGCGACGCGCAAGTAAAAAAAAAAAAAAAAAAAATTCAATATAGATTTAACTATGACAACCAGTATATCAAATTGAACGTATTGAAGAATACAATTCAAATACACTGCTTAAACTGCTGTTTGTTCACTTTTCATCACAGAGTACAGTAAAACATGCTGTAGAACTCACTTTTTTCCAGCCCCGGTTAAGGAAGTTGACGTTGGCTACAGTCTTGTGTTTATACATGTAAGTTTTTTTTAAATAATATTGAACATCACCCATTCAGCAAACAAAATGATTACATAAAACAGTTGGTACCATGAGGATAAGTGGTCGAATTAACGAATTATATGGGCACACCCACCGTTCATGACACGGATGCCAAAGTCCCATTTAAACTGCAGCAATCTTTCATCATTGTATACGATTTATTCATGTAAATTTTGCTACCCGTTATATTCATGGTCGTTATTTTACAGGAGCAGATTGTTTCTTTTGTGAAAATATACATTTGCTTGTCCGTTTCCTATAGAAAATATACGAATATACTATTCGTACTTCGTACGAATATACTATTCGGCATAAGAATTTCATTAGCAGCAAAACAACACCAAACATAAAGACCCTGCCACCAACGGACGAAGCACTAACACAACATTTACTGAGATGCCATTTGCAAGTCATGATCAGGAAGGCTGCCCTGAGGGATTGACTGTTGACATCTCATCTTGTGGTTGGGAGATCGTAGATGGAACGCCTCAACCTGTAACAGGTGTGAAACAGGTTGCTCCACCTGACCTGCTCAAAGTTGTGGCATGTGGCTGTGGAACAAATAGGCCCTGCTCTCGAAACAGCTGTAGCTGCAAATCCGCTGGTCTGTCGTGTAATTTGGCAAGTACCACGCAGATACGGTGTGCCAAAATGAACACACGAAGCACGAAGATGAGTGTGCGAGTGATTCCGACACAGAAGACACGGTCTAGGCTAACCGTCCTAACTGACTTCTGAGAATGTCCCACACAATTGTTAACTGTATTGACACGATCATGTGTATATAATGGCAAGCAACCAGATATATTTTTGTCATTATTATGATCTATTGTGAGCGTTCTGTTATATTTGTTAAAATATGATGTACAAGCAACACGATGATAATGTTCATTGACTCTGACAATGAAAAAACGTTTTTAACTTACTTACCTCTGCTCAAAATAAGAATGTCCCATAAAAAGCGTCAGCTGTATATAAGATACGTCCATTTATGGCGTTCCAATATGATATCTTAGTTACCATTGTATTTTTTTTATAATGGCAATTTACCAATTTTAAAAAAAGGGGGTTTTGGCGGGGTTTTTACAAGAAGCAGTTTTCAAACTCCTAGGGAAATTTTTTTCAACAAATAAAACTTTTTTAGTTGTTTTTTTCCGGAAGTAATTTGTATCAATATCAAAAGTTTTTTTTTAAATTGAAAATTTTAAAGGGGGTTTTTTTGGGGGTCTGATTGAAATTTTTCCCCCACACTTTTTTTAATTTTGACAATTTTTTATCTTTAAAAAAACTTTTATGGTTATTTGATACTAAGGGTATTAATTTTAAAAAAAAAGGATAAACCAAAGTCCCCCCCTTTTTAAAAAGCGGGGTTAAAAAAAAAGGGTTTTACAAAATTTTAGGGAAAATAACAAAATATTTAGGTTTTTGGTTTTGTGTTTTTTCTAAATTCGATATCATTCAAATTGCCCATTTAAAAAAAAAAAAAAAAAATTGGTATGGGCGATCCTTTGTTCCCCCCCCCCAAAAATGGGGGGTCCAAGGGGGCCCTTATTTGACTAAATCCAAAAAAAACACAACCCCAAAAAATTGTATATGATTTCATTTCCCCCCCAAAATACATTATCACAAGGGGGACTTGCCAAGGGATTCTAGTGCCCGTTAAAAAGGCCCAAATTTGGCATGAAAATTTTGACAAGGCCTTGAAGGCGGTTTTTAAATAATTGAATTTGAAAAAAATAAATTTAAAAGGGGGGCAACGCCGGGAAAAAAATAAATCCCCAAAAAAAAAATTTGCATCCCCTTCATTTTTTTAATCCCCTTTAAAGCTTTTGAAAAAAATTTGTTTTTACGAAAAAATTAAAACCCCAAATAGATTGGGGAAAAAAGCTTTTAAAAATTTTACTAAAAAATAAACATCAGCTATTGTGAACCTCATAAACACTCATTTCCGTTTGGTTGAACCCCCCCAAAAATTTAAATAATTTTAAGGGGGGGGCCTGTCCTCCATTTTTCAAAACCCTTCCCGGGAAAAAATTCCAGGACGGTTTGAAAAATTTCTATAAAATTTAATGCAAAGGTTTGTTGAAAGGTTAAGGGCAAACATAAAGAAATTTTGAGTGGGTTGGAAAAAGCATATAAATCAATTAAGGGGTTAGGTGTTTTGTGCCGGAAATGAAAAAATGCAATGGGTTTTTAAACCCCAACAATTAAAAATTTTAAACCGGCTATGCCCCTAAAATAAACAAAAATTTAAAAATATCTTGAAAAGTTTAAAGGATAAAAAATTCGGTCCCCAAATGGCGAAATGGAATTTTTTTTTGGGCCCGGATTAGGAACCACCCCAAAAAAATCAAAAGGGGAAAAATTAAACCCTTCACGGATTTTCCCTGGATGGTTTGCGCTAGAGGGAAGGGGGATGGGGGGTTTTAGGTGGACACAATTTTCCGAGGAAAAAATCCCCTACAGAGGGAAAAAAACCCATAATATGCAAAATTTTTTTTTTTCCCCTTTGTTTTGGGAAAAGGTAAATCGGGATGAAGAAAAGGGGTTGGAAAAACTCAAAAATGGAAGATCGTTAGTTTAAAAAATGTTCCTGAAACCAATCAGACACCTTACAAAGGGAAAGGACCGTAAACGAAACCCCCCCCCCAGGAAAACCACAAAAAGTTTCATACAGGGGGTAAATATTGAAATCATACAACCCGTAATTAAAAAAAACCCAAAAGAATTTTCACGGTGGGGTTCTCGAACTTTTTGATACTTCATTGCCATAGATGGAAAAACGCAGGAACCAAAACCCGATTTTTGAGGACTTAAATTTATCATCACGAAATTTTCGCACGGAATTCTAATCAACCTTTAAATGGGGGGCTTTACTGACGTAAAATCGGGGCCCAGGAAAAGAAGGCGGATCTGAAAAAATTTTAAAAAACACACGCACAGAACCCAAAAATATAATACCCGAGGGACAATGAAGTTTCCAAATCGAAGGCCAAGGGAAAAAACCCAAAAGAAAATGGGAAAAAATTTAAGGGGGGACCGGACCAAGTTAACTTTAATTTAAAGGGATTTATGGGTTGTCCCCCAAAAATTTGGGGGGCCCTAAAAAAAAAAGGGTATGTTAATGGGGTTTTGATTCCAAGTTTTTGTAAAATAATGTGGAAAAAAACTTCAAAATTTGGGTGAAAACGTGGACTCCCTTATTTTCGATGCAAATTTGCCCCATAATATTGGGGCCAAAAAACCCATTGGTTGAAAATCCCGTAGATTTTCCAAATTTTTCAAACCCCGAAAAACCGTTCAGAATTTTAAGTAAACCTTAAGGGGGTTTGGGAATCCCAATGTTCCAGTTTGAATTCGGGGGAAAAAATTTTGGGAAATTTTTCCCAAAGGGAGAGAATGCTTTTTTTGTGTAAAAAAACCCCCCCCCAAGCGGGTTTTTTCCAAAAAACAAAAAAAAAAAAATGTTTTTTTAAAATTTAAGAACAAAAGCTTTTTTGTTTGGGCCCTACAAAGATTTTAGATAAAAAGGGGAAAAAAAAACAGATAGATTGAAAAAAACTTGAAAAAGAGTAGGGGTTATAGTTAAATTAATATTACAGCATGGAAAAACCCCTTTTTGGGAAAACAAAAATTTTTCCAAGGGAACAGAGAAGGTTTTTTTTTTTTGGCGCCCGCCCACCGCTTTTGAAGAAGAAAATTTTTACCTTAATCTTCAATGAAAGGTGGCTTTTTGGGTAACCCAAGGGAAAGAAATAAACCCAAAAGAAAAATTCAAAAAGAGATTCAGGAAAAAATTCAGCCAAGGAACAAGAGGAAAAAAAACAAACAGTTTCCCCAAATAAAAAAATTTTTTGTACCCAAAATAGGGTTTAGTCCCTTTTAAGAGTCTCCGCTCATCAATAGGGGTGTTAAATTGTTTTTAGAAATGATTAAATACAAAATGTTTTGATTTGTTTTTGGTATTTACATAAATAAAAAAAAATTTTGTTTGTATTTGTTTTTGGGCACCCAAAAAAAAAAGTATTTTGATTTGTATTTTTTTTCTTTTTCCCAAAAAAAATTTTTTGGAAAAAACCCCCCCCCCCACAAACAACACACAAAAAAAAAAAAAAAAAGAGGAGAGAGAGAGAGGAGTGAGAGAGAGAAAAAGAGGGGAGAAGAGAGAGAGAGAGAGAGGGGGAGAGAGAGGGAGAGATAAACAAAACCATGTTTTACGAAACTATGAGGGTCACGACACGTGCGTACGAGTACCATTCCCCGTCCCCCCTTCCAGTACACTTGCTGTCGGGTGGGGGCGAGTTTGTACTTTCAGTTTTTTTGCGCACTGACAAGCTGAATGTAGCGAAGGGGGGGCGACTACAATACCCCAATGTGCCTATAGAGGGAAGTTTTTTGGTGTGTGTGGGTTTATTTTCTTTCCCAAATTTAATTTTAATTACTGCCGCCCCACGATTTTTATTCATTTATTTTAAATTTAAAGATTTTTTACCCTAAAGTATAAAGTTGTTTTTTTTCACATTATGTACATGGTGTTTGGAAAAAGGGAAAATGCAATGTACTGCCGTCGGGTTTTTTATGGACCCCCGCGACTGACCCTGTGCAAATTGTAATTGTTATGGTGGCTCGTCAGTAATGAGTTAAAAATAATGGGCACGAACCTAGGAGTTGGAGGTGTTTCTTTACTTTTACCCCAGCCACCGCCGTGGGGAAAAAAATATTTCACAATTACTTACTTTTTAAAAAGGGAATTATAAAGCAGAAAAATTATCATTAGGCACTACACTATTTCCCGCGAAGAGAGAAAAAAAAAATTTTTTTTATCAGGGGGCACGCATTCCAAGTGTTGTGGGAGTAGGGTGAGTGATGTGTGGAGTGAAATTATGGTTTTATACTTTTGGGGTGAGCATGTAGGGTCTGGTGTAGTGATGTGTGGGTGAAATTTTGTTGTTTTGCATTTTTCACTACCCACAAATATACGTAACGAATGTTTTTTTTTTTTATATTTAATATTATTATAATCACAAAAGGGAAGGAGGGGTATTGGATAAACCTAAGAAAGTTTTAAAGGGTACGTGGGTGAAAAAGGTGAAAAAAAAATCTTTTTGTCAAGAATATAGTAAAGCCCACTTATCTTATATAAAAAAAATATCAAATTAAAAATCCTGGGGTAAACACCTTAATAATAATAAAAATAATAATAATAATAATAAAATAATAATGAAAAAAAATAATATAAAGAAGAAAAAGAAGAAGAAGAAGAAACTAAGTGAAATTAAATTGATTCTCACTTTATTTTTTCTCTTTGCAGATGGATACAAAAAATTTATACACCCGATGGCCCTTTAAGGGAGAGGAGGCTGGGAGGGGGTACAATTGCCTCAAAAAATCAAGCTACAGGCAAAATTTTATTTTGTCAAAGTAAGTCTACTGACATGAATTAAGCGGATGTTTGCAGTGCAAAAAGTCGATTTCCCCAACTAAGGGAAAAAATCAACCCAGTTATCCACCTCAGAAAAGTTCCAAAGTTCAGTATGTGAAATGAGACATGAGAGCACAGAGGAAAAGAAGAAGCGTGAGGCTGTGGACACTTACAGCACAAAATACCTGTTCTTCAAAACAAGCATCCACAAAAGAACAAATTTAACAAATCACATCAAACAACGGGGTATGGTAAAAAAAATTTAGATCCATTGCATGTGACCAATGCCTTTGAGTATTTTGAAAGGAAAATTTTTGACTCTTTTACACGAAGCGAACCCCGCTTTTTGTTTCCCAAACAGAACCCCATTAGAAGCAGTTTACTTTTGCAGAGAGCGAAAAAATTACGTCGCAATTGATGACAGAATTTGAAAACCTCAGTTTATTTACCTGACATGGACCTTGGGCGAATCGGAAAATGAATCGTTTCTTTCTGTCACTTACCTTCATCACCTCATCAGGGGGGCAAAAACGGTGTCATTTCTTGCGATAGTTTTTAGAACGACCACGCTTGAACATTGCCAGCATATGAGGGTAAGTCACTAAATTCGGAATTTTGGGGAAGGGGGGAAGGTGGTGCAGACAATGCTTTGTCTATGGGAGAGCATTTGATGTCTGTTACCAGGATTATATGGAAAAAAAGTGGGAATGAAAGTATCGTGAAAATGGGGACACCCATAACCTTTATATTTTGGGAAAAAGAAATTGATCTGAATGAGGTCCTTGCCCTTCTTCCCCCGGATCGGTCCCGTTGCTTTGCACAACACAAAAACTCTCATACAGATGCCTTCAAGATCCCCGTGTCAGAAAACAGCGCAATTGCAATGTGATACACAAGTTTGTAGATTGTAGTGCAATACGTCGATTTCTGTGGGAGCACCGTTCTTGGAAAAAAATTGGGGGTTTTATGCAGGCTGCCAAAGTACTAGATGGAAACTCCAATGACTATGCTTAATCAGTTCTCAAAGACGTTAAGGGGTCAACCACTATTGTTCCTAGGATCGCGCAAAACCGTAGAAGAATTGAAAGGAATGGAAATAGCTGCTAAAAGAAGTGATACAAGTTTTGGAACCGTTTCCAAAGGGGGAGTCGGAAGGGAAGGAAAAACATGGTGACACTTTTTGGGGGTTCACAGTTGATTTGGCCTTGGCACAGCCCCAAACTACACGGAAAAAAACCCAAACTACTGCTTAAACTTTGGGTAATGCACTACAGTCTTCTATCAAAAAGGGTTTCATTTGTTTTGAGACGATGATGTCTTGCCCCAGCTGCATGGACCCAGGGTTTTAAGTTGGATGGTGCCATGTGAGGAAAAAAAAAAGGAAAAAAAATTTTTAAGATTGGGACCCATTATTTCAGGTCAAATCAGCGTCTTTGAAGAAAACAATCAAGAGAGGGGGCCTTTTGTACACAAGCACCAATCAAGGGCAAAGGGTGGAATGAGTGCAAAACGCCCTCGGCTTTTTTCCCACAGCCACCCGGGGGAAATAAATGTGAGTGCATAAACAAGCACATTACAGTGGTAAAGCAGAACTTGAGTGTACCCCAGAAGAAGTGTTCGGGTTTGATATCAACCCTGAAATACTGGGGTGAAAAAAAGGCTTCAACAAAATTTTAAGCCTTTTGCAAAAAAATTTTTTAGGGGCGTCAACGTCGGCCCATCGAAGAGTATTTAGTAAGGCCCGTAATTTTTTCACTCCGGCGACAAAAATCGGCCCCGGAAACCTTCCGGCATTAATTGAAAATGCAATTATGTATGTAGAATGCAGATAAAATTTTTGTGAACAAATTTTTTTTTTTTTGCTTTTTCGGAGTTTTTTTATTAGTAGCTATGAAATCTGAAAATGGTACTTTTATTTTTTTTTTTTATTTTTGAACCCGTGATTGTATTTGTATTTTTATTTGTAGATTAGGAAAAAAAGTATTGTATTTGTTTTGTATTTTTTGATTTTGGAAGAAAAATATTTGATTTGTATTTTTATTTTTTTGATTTAGGAAGAAAAAATATTTTTATTTGTATTTGTATTTTTGGAATCCCAAACGAAAGTATTTGTATTTGTATTTTTAATTTTAAAAGTCAGTATTTTATCAGCCCTGCTACCCAAACATTACTAGAAGGATGCGTTCATCTTTAAGACAAAAACCCGGAGATATGATTAGGAGAGAGCGATTATAAAATGAAAACGAGGAAATCATTTATGTATAATATTTCCATCAGTTTCCATAATTGTCGTTAAAAGTTTGATAGGTGTGGATTTTTCTGATTTATCTGAAAAAAGTAAAGAGTTAGGATAAACAATAATTGTTTTTTAATTTTGATTAAATAAATTAATTATGTAATTTAGTATTGAAAACCTTGGGTGAAAAACCTATTGTTGACACCTAAAAATCAGCAAATTTCACATACTAATAAACAAATTAAATGTGTATCACCATACGGTTTTTGGAGTTCTGTAAAAGTTTTTGATGC
>JACEEZ010007279.1:15000-165000 GCA_016584305.1 Chionoecetes opilio | reverse complement strand
CCTTTCATCGACCAGGCCACCCGAGCCGCCAACGCCCGACGAGCTGCCGCCCCCCCTCCTGAACAACCCGGGGAACCCCACTTCCCCGGAGGGGGCGTTTTTTCCCACCAGCCCCCCGCGGGACGCCCTACAAGGAGATGCGGGAAGCTTTTCATCGCCCTTGTTTGGGTGGCGAGCGCGACGTCCCGAAGGTGAAGTTCCGGCGACCGGGCGCCAGCACCCGCGGGGCTGTATGGCGCGTCCCCAATTACGCGGGGGATTCCCCGTTTGTTCGCCCCCAACGGGGGAGCTCTGCTCCCCCGCGCGAGCTGCCACCCCTCCCCCGGTTCCCCTTTCTTCGTCGCTGAGGTTACGGACCCGCTGGTTCGAGGGCCCGTGGCCCCCTTTCGCGCCGGCGAAGGGACTTAAAAACGGGCCCGGGCCGACCTCCGCAAATTTCCCCACGAGCTGAGTTTCAGCAAGGCGTGGGGTGGAAGACCTTCTCCCGGCCCCTTCGGGACCTGACGAGCCACTGGGTCGCCATGGCTCTTTTCGACCACCGCTTTAGTGCACATTTTTGGGAAAAATGGGTTTTGAGATAGGGGGTTTTGCCATTATTTTTGGGAAAAGGAAATGTTTTTTTCCCATTTTTAAGAAGGGGACGGGAGGACTAAAGTAAAATTATCGCCCCGTAAGTCAAACCTCAGTGGTGGGAAAATTTTTGGGAAAATCATTACCCCCCAAAAAAAAAATTTAGAAAAGCATTTAGAAAAAACTTTATTTTAAAAAAAAGGGGAATCAAAACATGGATTCCCCAAGGGTTTAGGTCAGGTCTCACCAATTTATTGAGTTTTTATGGAAAAAAGTTATGAGGACGGAAGATAAGGGAAAAGGGATTATGATATAATATATTGGACTTTAGTAAGGCATTTGACAAATTTCCCACACGAGCGACTCTTAAAAAAGGTTAGGGCTCAGGGTTTTAGAGGGAAGGTTCTTCTTTGGGATCGGGAGCTTGCTAAGAATGGGCCAAAAAAAGGGTTAAAATTTAAATGGTTCCAAATCTAAAGGGGGGATTTGGTGACAAGTGGATTTTCCACAAGGGTCGGGTTTTGGGCCCATTACTATTTTTGTTTTTACATCAACGATTTTGGGGAATAGGGGGATTAGCAGGGGAATCAGCAATTTTGTGTGATACTAAGTGGGTTAGGATTTTTGGATCACGTCTGACTTTAAACCATATTGCAGGGGGGATTTAGATAAACTTAACGAGGGGGCAGTCAGATGGCGGGGGGGAAATTTAAAAATTGAAAAAATGTAGGGGTTTTTGAATGTTGGTAAAAAAAACCCTGGAAATTTTAGATACACCATAAGCAATTATCGCTGAAAAGATCAAAAGGGTAAAAAAGATCTTGGAGTGAGGGTGAGCCAGACCCCCGGGACCTAGGAAACAATGTATTGGGGCCCCAAAAATAGAGCTAATAGAGTTTTAGGATCATTCCCAGAAGTGTTAAAAGTAGAAGTGGGGAAAGGGTATTCAAAAAGCTTTATCTGGCTCTAGTCGGGGCCCACCTGGGATTTATGCATTTCAGTTTTGGTCTAAAATATTACAGGATGGTTTATAGTGTTGTAGAAAAAGTCGGGAAAGGATGAAAAAAAATGATACAAGGGAGCGAAATTTTATTTAGGAGGGGAGATTGAATTTTTAAAAAAATTAAACTCACCAAAGAAAACCCCGAGAAAGGGGGCGATCTGTAGAATTTTTTAAGTGGAAAAAAGGGATTTAATAAAGGAGAGGTGGAAAAGTTTTTTAGGGTTTTTAAAACCAGGGTAAAACCAAAAAAGAAACGGATTCAAGCGGGAAAAAGCGTAGATTAAAAAAGGAATAAAAAAAAAAGGGTTTTCAAAAAATGGGGTTGGTGAATGAGTGGAATGGTCTCAGTAGACAGGTGGGTTAGTGCGGAGTCTTTAGGGAGCTTTAAAGGGGAGCGGGGGGTTTTAAAAGGGGTTTTAAAGGGGGGATGGGGTTTTGGAAAAGGTGGATGGTTTGGGGTTTTTTTTTTTAGGGGGGGGGGTTGGGGGGGTGGAAAAGGAACTACCCAAACCGGGTTTTAGCCTCGGGGGGGGGCCCTTTTGGGGGGGGGGTAAGGGCCCTTCCCGGGGGGAAAAATTTTTTTCCCTTAATGTTTCCTTTATTTTCCCCTTGGGGGGGCCCCCCCAAACCGGGCCGGAAAGAAGAAGGGGGGCCCGTTTTGGGGGGGGGAAGGGGTAAAAAAAAAATTGGCCAAACCCCCCGGAAGGAAAGGATCCCCAAAAAAGGGGAAAACCCGGCCCCCGGAAAAGCCCGGGAAAAAAATAAAACCGTTTTTTTTCCCAAAAAAAAAAAAAAAAAAAAAAAAACGCCCGTTTTTTTTTGTTTCCAAAAAAAAAAAAAAAAACGCTAGCGTTTTTTCCCCAAAAAAAAAAAAAACCCAAAAAAAAAAAAAAAAAAAGGGTTTTCCGGGTTTTTTTTTTTTTTTTTTTTTTCAAACGGTTTGGAAAAAAAAGGAAAAAAAAAAAAAGGGCTTTTTTTTTTTTCCTTTTTTTTTTTTTTTTTTTTCCAAAAAAAAGGAAAAAATTTTTTTTCTTTTTTTTAAAAAAAAAAAAAAAAGGGTTTTTTTTTTTTTTTTCCCTTTTATAAGTAAAAAAGGGGGATAATTTTTTAATATTAATTAGTTAAAAAATAAAATTTTTTAATTAATATAAAAAAAATAAGGGTTTTCCCTTTCCCCCAAAAAAAAATATTCCCTTTGGGGGAAAAAATAGATTAACAAATTATTTTTTAAAAAAGGGGAAAAATAAAGGGGGGAATTAAAGGGTTTAAAATTTTTCCAAAAAAAACCCAAAATTCCTTCCTTATTTTAAATATTTATGGGGAAAAATAATTTAAAATTTTTAAAAAAAAATTAAATTTTAATCAATTTTAAATTTAAATTTTTTAAAATAGTTTTAATAAACTTAAAAAAAATAAACTTTGTTTTTATAAATATATATATATCTATATATATATATAAAAAATATATTTTGAGTGCCAATAAAAACAAAATTTTGTTTTTTTTAAGGGCCCCCTTAGTGGAAAAACTATGGGGGTGGTGGGGGAAAAAACGTGTGTAAAATTTGAGGCAATCGATGTATTTTTAAACAGGTGGCGCATTTTTTGTCGTTTGTCGTTTGATTTTTCCCACCCTATAGACTCGGGGGGGGAACTAAAAGGAAGGACATCGTCTTGGGGGGTTTTTTGGGAAAAATTTTAAAGCCTTTTGGGGACCCCCCCTTTCCCTTTCCAGTGGGCTGCTGGCCCCCCCCTCGCTTTTCCCAAAAGCGAGATTGCCCTCAGGGGCTATCAGGGTTTCCCCAAGCCACTCATGTTTTCCTTTTGGGCCCGGGGGAAGGGGGAAGCCTTCGATGTTCCTGGCGGGTTGTCGACGGTGACTCTCAAAGACCTGCAAGAGGAATTTGCGCTGACCCTCGTTTTTTCCCAGGCGGGGTTGAAGGACTGACAGCGACACCCCTCACTCCCCCCGTGGTTTGTTGGTTTACGTGAGGCTCGCGAAGCGCGAGACGCCCCGGGCGAAAACCCCCTGTCACTCGGCCACCCCCGGCTCCTTTGAGAGGAACGCCCTTCCCCCCTCCGGGCGGCGTCGAGGAAGGGCGCCGGACCCTGGGTTTTCCCCCAAAACGCTAGGTGGACAGGGGAGGCGGGGGGTCGGAGACCCCGGGGATGCGCTTTGGCGGTTCCCCGGATCCCTTTTTCCCGCTGCATCACTTCCGCCAGCGCCCTTTTTTCTCGGCGGTTGGCAAGAACATAAGAACATAAGGAAAAAAAATGGAAAACTACAAGAGGCCCCCGAGGCTACAGGGTAGTTCCTGTCACCAACACTACCACATCCACCTTTCATCCCCCTCCATTTAAATTTTCCAGCTCCCCTTTTAAACTCCCTAAGACCCCCGCACTAATACCTGTCTACTGAGACCATTCCCCCTCATTCACCACCCTATTTGTGAAAAACCCGGTTTTTTTTCCTATTTTCCTTTTTAAACTACGCTTTTCCAGTTTACCGTTACTTTTGTTCTTTCCCCGGTTTAAAAACCGGGAAGAACTTTTTCCCCTTCCTTTTTTAAATCCCTTTATCCAATTAAAAACTTCTATCAGATCGCCCCTTTCTCTGGTCTCTCGAGTGAGTTTTAATTTTTAAAAACTTCAACTCCTCTCATAACTTAAAAATTTCGCATCCCTTTTATCATTTTTGGTTTATCCTTTTTCTGCACTTTTTTAACAAAAACTATTTAAACCTGTAATTGGAGACCCCAAAAATGAAAATGGGATAGTCCTAGGGAGGCCTGACTAAAAGCCCGATAAAAACTTTTTGAAAAAACTTCCGCATTCCCACTTTTAAAAACTTCTGGTAATGAAACCTAATACCCCTTTTTAGCTTATTTTTGGCCTCAATACATTTTTTTCCAGGTCGGGGGTCTGGGGCTCACCCTCACTCCAAGATCTTTTTCACCTTCTATCTTTTCAAACGGGTACATGCTTTTGGTTTTATCTATTACCAGGGTTTTTTTCTACCAAACATAACGCTACAAATTTTTCAAAATTTAAAATTCCCTCTGCCAAACGACTGCCCACCGTTAAAATTTATTAAGGTTCCCCGCAAAAATGTTTTCGTCAGACTGGATCCCAAAAAATCCACCTAACTTAGGGATCATCAGCAAACCCTTTCTGATATCACGCTTTTAAACCCAATATTTCCCAAATCGTTGATGGAAATAAAAAAAAGTAAGGGCCCCAAAAAAACCCTTTTGGGGAAATCCACTTGTCAACCCGTCCCCATTCAGATTTGGAACCATTAAATTTTAAAACCCTTTTTGCCTATTACTTAGCCAAAACTCTGATCCAATGAAGAACCTTCCCATCTATACCATGAGCCCTAACCTTATTTTAAAAGTCGATCGTGTGGGACTTTTTTCCCAAAAGCCTTAATAAAGTCCAAAAAAATATTATACATTTAACCTTTCATTATTGCCGTCTTTATAAACTTTCCTATTAAAAAAATCAATAAAATTTGGGGGAGGAAAAGACCTAACCCCTTTGGGGAAAACCAGGGTTTTGAGGGCATTGATCCCCCAAACCAAAAAGTTTATCTAAGGGGTCCCCTAATGTTTTTGCAATAATAGATTCCAAAAAATTTACCCACCAATGATTAGACTTACGGGTTTGATAATTTTACTTTGTCCTCTGTCCCCTTCTTTAAAAATGGGGGAAAAAAAAATTTCCTTTCCTCCACAATAATGGCACATCGCCAATCCAACCGAATTTTCCCAAAAATGGCACTAAAGCGGTTTGGGCGAAGGGGAGGGCCCTGGCGGGCCCGTGGCTCGCTCAGGTACCAGAAGTGCGGGGGGAAGGGGCTTCACGCCACGCCTTGCCGATCTCAGGTCGTTTTTAAATTTGCGGGGGGTCGGGGGGCCAGTTTTAAGTCATTCGCCGGGGAAGGCGGCCAGGGCCCCCTTTTAACCAGGGGGTCCCCGTTTGACCCAGCGACGAAAGAAGGTGAAAACCCGGGGGGCTGGGGCAAACTCGCGCGGCGAGCAGGGGCTCCCCCAGTTGGGGGGGGAACAGCGTAAAACGCCCCCGTAGATGGCACGCGCCATACAGCGCGCGCGGTTTCATGGCGCCCGGGCGCCGGGGAAATTTACCTTCGGGAGTCGCCTTTGCCCCCCCAGCAGGGGCGATGAAGAGCTCCAGCATCTCCTTGTAGTTTGTCCCCCGGGTGGGTGGTGGGTTTAAAAAACGCGACCCACTCCTGCCCGAAGTGTGTCCTGCTTGTTCAGGAGGGTGGGCGGCCCGCTCGTCGGGCGTTTTGGGGGCTCCGGCTGGCTTGGTCGAAAGAAAAAAACCCCCCGTTTCCTTTAATCGGTTTGAAAGGGGCGCCCCATGTCAGGGCCCGACGACGGGGCCCCTGCAGTTAGAGAACGCCTTTTCCAGCACCAGCTCGTGTTACATGGTTGGGGGCAGGCGAGGCTTAGCAGACGCCGACCAAAACTTCTGTTTCAGCAGGGTGCAGGCACCCGGGGAAGGGGGTCCAGTGTTGGCAGCCCCGGGCGTTTTCGAACGAAAATTTGCCACCAACGCTCTGTGAGCCCCCCTCGTCGAGCGCTTTTAGCCACGGCGCCCCGCCATCGCCTTTCCAGTCCACTTGCCCGCTTGGGAACAACCCCAGAACTTCTGGGGCAACGTCGCCGGAGGGCGAGGGTAGCCAGCCGAAACCCCCCCCCCCGGGACCGTCGCCCAAACCAGCAGGATCTTCCCGTCCCTGAACCCGGGAAGAGGTCGTGTAAAGGGGCGAAGGTTTTTCTTGGGGCTTCCGCGGCCAGCTGGGACCGGTAGGGCCCGGCCCCGAAGGGCCGCCGGGGGTTTCTCTCGGGATTCAGGAGCAGTTCCTGAGGATTTTTGGGCGAGGGTACTGGCGGTCGCCGCGACGATGCGGAGCGCTTTTCGGTTCCCCTAAAGCCGGTTTCCCGGCGAGGGGCGGGTCCTAAAATCCTGGGCGGGGCCCCGACCTGGGACCCCGCGTCGTCGCTTCGGAGGGCTTGCACCGGTCCCGGGTTTATCGGTAGCAGCCGCCCCGCCGCCTGCCGGGGTGGGTCAAAAACCGAGGAGGAGGAGGGGCGCGAGCACCGCGCGTTCGTCCAAACTGCGACGTCGAGGGGTTTTTGTGGGGTCGCTTTTCTGCCCCCACTGTCATTCCCGGCGCTGAACTTTTGGGGCTCCCGCACCCCGTCAGCTCCCCGCCTGATCCCTCGGCGGGCCCTTTCGCGTTTGCGCCCCTAGGAAAATCGCGATCAGGGCCCCCATCATCATCAGGGTCATCGGTCCCCCGTGGGCCCACGTCGAAGAGGTCGCAGAGGGCCTCTCGAAAAATTTCCCCCTTCGTTCCCTTCGTTGCCTTTTTCCCAGCTCTTCACGAGGGGGCCTTTCCCGTCCCTTTAATAAGACCCCAAAATTGCGAACGGCGCTTTTTGCCCCTCATCGGTTGGGGTCCTCCCCCCCCCGGGCTCCCAGAACCTTAGCACCCCTGGACAGTGGGCCCCGGCGCTGGGGGCGACGGTTTTCTTTTCCCCGTTGGGGAAGTAGAAAGCCCCCCTTGAGCACGCGCCACGCCCAGGGGGGTTTAGGGTCCGAGGAGGGGGCGGGGTTTTGGGTGTCCCACCAGCCCCCCCCGTCGAACGGGGCGTGAATGAGCCCTTCTGAAAAGGGAAAAGGGTGATTTAGAAAACCCCCCGCCTTTTAGACTTTGGTTTCAGGGATAACACATAAGGGACACAAAATCACAGGTTTTAAAATTTACTTTCCACCCTAAGGAAAATGATTGCTTCACATTTGCCCGAGAGGATTTTTCATTTTCTGGGCCCCAAAAACCCACAAAGGGCCGTTTTAAAAAAATCAAGTTTTAAATTTTCCCCCAAAAACGCTTTTTGGCACCCCAAAAATTTTATATAAAATAATATATATATATATAATATATATATATTTTATAAAATTTTATTTTTATATATATATATATATATAAAAATAAATACCCCATATAAAATAAATATATATTTAAAATATATTATAAAAATATATAAAATATATATATAATATTTTATTTTTATAATATATAAAATATATGGATCATATATATAGAGAGAGAGTATATACGGGCAGGAGATTTTCTTGAGACAATTTTTCGTTAGAAATGATTTTAAATAGTTCAGCGTTAATTTTCTTCTTAAAATATTTTTTCTTTGTCTTAAGAGTGTCTTATTCCCCTTTGGTTTAAACACTTTTATGACTTCGCCGTAGTTGTCCGGGTTTTCTGTATCGCGATTTTGGGTCTAAGAACCCTCTTCCAAAACAGCATATGGAAGGGCGTAGGGAAAATGACCCGACGGCGAAACATAAAAAATGATTACAAAAAAGAATAAGACACTCTTTAAAACCCAAAAAAAAATATCTTTTTAAAAAAGATAATAAACGTGGAAATGCTTTTTCACTTTTTCCGTATATATAATAAATATATATATATATTATATATATATATAATTTTTTATAAAATAATATTAAAAAAATATTAGTATATTATTTTCCAAAATTTTAAAATATATTATATATATATATATATATATATTTATATAATTTTATATATAATTTTACAACATATTTATATATATTTTTATAATTATATTAAAATATAATATATATATATATATATATATATATTTAAATATATATATATATATTATAAAATATAATATATAAAATTAAAATTTTATTTTAATATATATATATATATAGGGATATTGTATATATATTTTTATATGGGTAAACTTGTTTTAAAAATATATATTTAAGAGTATCATCATAATATATATATAATGAAAATATATATATAATATTTTAAAAATATATTATAATATTAAATTTTAAATACATAAAAATTTTTATATATATATACATATATTAATATATATATATAATTAATAATAATATATAGAAAAAATTTAAAATGCATATGGCATATTATAAAAGAAGATAGAGAAATAGAATATATAAATATATATTTAAAATATAATAATATAAAATTATTAATATAAATATATATATATATTATATATATATATATAATTATATATATATATATATAATAATATATATATTAAAATATATAATATATATATATAAGTGTGTGTGGTGGATGCCGATCCTGCTTTAGCGAAAAGCATCTCTTTTGCCAAAGTCAGAGAGGCTGTGCTGGGTTTTGTAATAAACTGCGGTATGCTATTTTGGGGGCGGAGACAATAATTCGCGAGCTACAGCTGTCATTACTCCGGTATTACGAGGTATCTTTCCTTTGATTTGAAAAAAGGGGCGGGTTTTGTCCCTTTTGGAAATGGAAAGGGGAAAAACCGTCAGGACTGCAACAATTACCCCGTTTTACACTAATCACCCGGGGCTAGGAAAGGGTGCTTCCCCATCTATTGCTGACACGGATCTGACACAGCTTTTGAAGCCTCATAGACCTGAGCAGCTGGGTTGCGATGTAAGTCAACAAGGACGTGATCCGATAACGCTTCGTGTCCTGGGAAAGACAAGTTTTTTTCGACGGGGATACTCGACCTGGGTTGATGCAAGAAAGCGCTAGATCATTGCATCATGAGCACTATGGGATTTTGTGTGGTTCGCAGGAGTCCGAAGGTTGTTTGTCAGTGACTGGAAAGACTAGGGGACGAGTGGAGTGAAGTAGGGGGGGGAGTTGTATTGAAATTTTTTCCTGTGAATACCTGAGTGGGCAAGGGTGCGTTTTTCCCCCCATATTTTTCAACATGTAGGACTGGGTTTGGGGGAAAAACTGGGGGCGAAAGTGATTGTGGAGAATACCCGGGAGTATTAAAAAACACAACTTGGTTTGCTGAAAATGCAGAATCTTTGCTTGTTGCTGAAGGACCTGGTTAGGCTTTCTTGGCGCGCATGAGGAGGCATGCCTTTGGGACTTATGGTTCCTGGTCAAGACCAAAGGTCTATGTGGTTGGAAGTAAGTAGATGAAACAGACGTTGTTTATGCGACGGCGAAAAAATGAGATCTTTTGGAATGCTTTAATAATTTATGCTCGTCCATAATGACGCGGTTCCGTCAAGAAAGTCAAGCGGTTGGGGTAGCCCACGGTGCTATGACTCGCCAACACGAGGATTTTTCGTTGTCGATACTTTGTGCAGAAGGATAAAGATCCCCAGTTTAGTCGGTTTTTTATCCTTTTTTTCTCTAGGAGTGAGACATGGGGAATACATAAAAACTTGAAGAGGGGAATCGAAAAACCTTTTGGAATAAGGTCTCCGCAAAACCGGGTATCGCTGAGATGAAATGTGTCAAAACAGCGATTGCCGTGAGACTGAATCAAGGCCTATTACCTGCATAGTCCCTCAGTGCCAACTTCGCTATATGGGAATGTGGCAAGCTACCCTGAAACCGATCCTTCCCACTGCGTTGTTTCTGTAATAGACAATTCCGCATGGAGGAGGCCAAGAGGGCGCCCACAAGGCTCGTGGCCTGGCCAAGTTGATGTTTCAATAACTACCTGCTAGGCAGTTATTGCCACAAAGTGGCAATAACTGGCTAGCAGCCAAATAACATGAGCCAAACAACTAGCTACTCGGGAACTAAACAATAGTGATATAACAGCAGGGGTATGTCACCCAAATTACTCCCTGTACTGCAGCCTATAGGAGAAGTGCGGCAGCAATCCTAAGCAACGTATTTAACACCTCAGTCAGCTGGGAGTGTTGAATGGTGTCGGTACAGTTGAAGGGCAGTCTGGAAGGAAGCCCAAGTCATCAGAAGTGCCTTCAGAATGATGAGAACAGCAGCAGGTGATGGGAGGTTTTGTCAGGTTGAGAGCTGTAGCTGTTTGCCGGTCACAGCTAAGCTAATAGAAAAGGACCCTACCATTGAGCCCGTGACCAATATCTCCTGATCAAGGTTTGAAGGTGGTTTGTAAATGACTTGAGGATACTGAACAAAATAAGCCCCCATGTCCCTCGCAAAAGTGCGGGCTAACTCCGCCAGGGGGCAAAATCCAAGATGGCCACCGTGAAAACTGGATTGTCATATCTTCACTCATTTAATAGCTTTTTATATGTTTTTGGTGTCTAAATGTTTTTTTTTTGGGTAAGGAAATAAGGAAGATATCAAGATGGATTTTGGAAAAAAAAATCAGGGGTAATTGTTTATTTTTTTTAAAAAATAAAAAGCAAAAAATTAAATTTCTCTTTTTTGAGAACCGATATGCTTTTTGGCCACAAATTATATGAATCTTTTTTTCAGGGTTTATAACCCAAGTTGATGTTACTGAAAAAGATGTAGCCCAATGCATCTAAAAACATGTTCAAAACTCCAAGTAACACGATATGGCTGATACCAATTTGAATTTTTCTTTAGTATGTGTATATTGCTGATGTTTCAGGTGTAAACCAAATGGGTTTTTACCAAAGGGTTTTCAATTTATAATAACATGAATTAATTTTTTTAACTTGAAAAAAATTTTTGATTTACCCCTAACCCCTTACATATTCAGATAAACAGCAAAAATCCAAAACCCTATCATAACTTTTTACTGACAATAGGGGATAACATGAAGGGCATTTTTTACATCAATGTCATTACCCTTCTTCATCTTATGAATCGTCTCTCCTGAATCATATCTCCTGGTGTTAGGCCCTTGAAGATAAACGACATCCTTCTAGTAATGCATTGGTAGCGGGCTGGAAAAAATACGATTTTTAAAATTAAAATACAAATACAAATACTTCTTTTGGGATTCCAAAAATAAAAAACAAATACAAATATTTTTCTTCCTAAATCAAAAAAAAAAAATACAAAAAAAAATTTTTCTTCCTAATCTAAAAATAAAAATACAAATCAAAACTTTTCCTAAATCTAAAATAAAAATACAAATACAATCACTGGTTCAGAAAAAAAAAATAAAAAAAAAAGTACTATACTTCAGTTTTCATAGTACTAAAAAAAAATACTCCAAAAATAGCAAAAAAAAAAAAAATTTGTTACACAAATTTATTCTGTTTACATATCATAATTCTTTTAATCATCATTAATGCCGGAAGGGTTTTCCGGGCCGAGTTTTTGCTCGCTCGGGAGTGTAAAAATTACGGGCCTTACAAAAAACTTTTTAAAGGGGTGGGGGACTTGCACAACCCTAGAATATTTTTGGAAAAAGGGTTTCAAAATGTTGAATCTTTTTTCACGCCAGTACTTAGGGGTTTGATATCAAAACCCAAAACCCCTTCTTTGGGTACGATCAAGTTCTCCCTTTACCACGTAATGTCGCTTGTTGATGCACTACATTTATTCCCCAGTTGGGGCAGTAGGCAAAAACCCGAGGGCTTTTTGCACTTTTCCAGCCTTGTCTTTTTGGTGTTTGGTGCAAAAGGCTCCTCTTTTGAATTGTTTTTTCAAAGACGACGAGTTGACTCTGAAAAAAAAATGGCCCACTTTAGAAATTTTTTCCTTTTTTTTTTCCCTACATGGCAGCCTCCCAAACTTAAACCGGGGGGTCCATGACGCTGCGGCAATGACATCGTCGTTAAAGAAACGAATGCAACCTCTTTTTGATAGAAACTGTAGTCATTACCCAAAGTTTAAGCAGTAGTTTGGGTTTTTACTTTCCGTGAATATTTTGAGGCTGTGCTAAAGGGGCCAAATACAACTGGTGCAACGCAAGAAAGTGTCACCATGTTTTCCCCTTTTCCCTTCCGACATCGCCTTTTGGGGAAAAGGTTTCCAAAATTGTATCACTTTTTTTAGCATTGCTATTTCCATTCCCTTTCAATTCTTCTAGGGTCTTGCGCGTCCTGGGAGACAAAATAGCTGAGTTGACCCCCATTAACGTTTTTGAAAAACGATTTAAGCATAGTCAGTTGAGAGTTCCACTAGTGCGTTGGCGCCTGCATAAAAACCCCAAATTTTTTTCCAAAAACGGGGGCTGCCCCCGTAGATCGACTATTGCAGCTACAATACTCAGCATTTTGGTATACAGTTGCAATTGCGCTGTTTCTGACACAGGATCATTGAAGGCATCTCGATGCAGATTTGTTGGTGTGTGCAAAGCAACGGCCGCCCGGGTGGAAGAAGGAAAGGACCTCATTCAGATAAATTTTCTTTTTCCCAAAAAATATCAAGGTTTGGGTGTCCCCCTTTTCTCGATATTTCATTCCTCACTTCATTTCCATTAACCCTGGTAGACAGACATCAAATGCCTCACCTAGACGAAGCATTTCTGCAACCACCTTCCCACCGGCCACGAATTTCCCGAATTTAGTGACTATATCCATATGCGAGCAATGTTACATGTGTGTTTTTCTACAAATGATCGCAAGCAATGACACGCGATTTTAGCTCCATGATGAGGTGATAAAGTGTACGGACAGCAAAAAAACGATATCTTTTTCCGTTTCGTCCAGAGGTCCAATGCAGGAAAATAAGACTGAGGTTTTCAAATTCTGTATAAATTGCGACGTAAGTCTTTCGCTCTCTGCAAAAGTAAACTTTTTTTTTAATTTGGGTTCGCTTGGAAACACGAAGCGGGGGTTCTGTTCGTGTAGAAGAGCTCAAAAAGTCTTCCCTTTTCCACAATACTAAAAGGCAGTTGGTAATGCAATGGAGTCTAAGAGTTTTTTCCCATAGCCCGTTTTTTGATGGATTGTGAAATTTTTTCTTTTTGTGGGTTTGGTTTTGAAGAACGAGGTCTTTTTGGTCTGTGAATGTGATCCCAGTCTCCGTTTCTTCTTTTCCTCGCTGCTCTCAATGTCTCTTTTCAGCATACTAAAATTTGTGAACTCTTCGAGGTGGATAACATTTTAGATGTTCCCTTTTATTTGATGCCAATACGTTTTTTTGCAGCAAACAGTCCGCTATAAGTTCATGTCAGTGATTGACTTTGACAGAATAAAACTTTGCCAGTGTAGTGATAGTTGAGGCAATTGTACGTCCCCCCGGGCCCCCTTTCACCCCGATGAAGGGGCCTTGGTTTAAAGTCTTGTTATCCATCTGCAAAGAAAAAAAATGGAAGTGAGAATAAATTTAATTTTATTTAGTTCTTCTTCTTCTTTTTTTTTCTTTTTACTATTATTATTATTTTTTCAATTTTTATTTTTATTATTTTATTATTTTTATTATTTTTAAAGGTGTTATACACCAGTGAGTTTTAATGTTGATTTTTTTATATGAAGATAAGTGGAGTTTTACTATTTTTCATTGACTAAAGAGGGTTTTTTTTTCCCTTTTCCCCCAGTACCCTTTGAACTTTCTTGGGTTTTCCCAATTCCCCCCTCCTTCCCCTTGTGTTTAAATAATTTAATATAAAAAAAAAAAAAACTTCAGTTACGAAATTTTTGTGGAGTGAAAAATAGCAAAAAACAACAAAATTTCACCCACAACACTACACCGACCTACCATGCACACACCAAGTATAAAACAACAAAATTCACTCCACAATCATACACCCTACTCCCACACAACTTGGAAGTGGGGCCCCCCCTGATAAACAAAGTTTTTTTTTTCTCTCATCGGGGAATGAGAGTGCCAAATGAAAATGTTCTGTTTTATAATTACCTTTTTTAAAGTAAGTAATTGTGAAATACTTTTTCCCACGGCGGGGGCTGGGGGCAAAGTCGAAAACCCCCCCAACATACCTAGGTTCCGGTCTTTGTTGATATTACTGACGAGCCACCATAACAATTACAATTTGCTACAGGGTTTTAGTCAGCGTGGTCTCTAATAGAGCCTGACGGCAGTACTAGCATATTCCTTTTCCAACACCCTGTACTAATTTTTAAAAAAACAACTTATACTTTATGGTAAAAAACATTAAATTTAAAAAATGAATAAAAAATCGTGTGGGCGGGTAATGAAAATTAGAATTGGGGAAAAAGAAAGAACACACACACACCAAAAAACTTTCCTTAGTATGGCAAATTAGGTATGTAGGCGTCCTCCCCCTTCGCCACAGCTTTAGCTTGTCAGTGCTGTCAATAAAGAAAGTACATAATCGCGCCCCCAGCACAGCAAGTGGATGGAAGTGGGACAGGAATGGTACTCTACGCGACGTGTCGTGCCCGTCATATTTTGTAAATCAGGTTGTTGTTATCCTTTTCTCTCTCCTCTCTCTCTTCCTTCTCTCTCTCCTCTCTCTCTCTCTCTCTCTTTCTTCTCTCCTCTCTCTCTCTCTCTCTGTGGTGTGGTGTGTGTGTGTGTGTGTGTGGGTCAAAGATTTTTTACTCGAAATTGAAATATAAATACAAATACAAAATACTTTTTTTTTGGGTGCCCTGATACAAAACAAACAAATACTTTTTATCTGGATGCTAAAATCAAATACAAAAACAAAAACATTTTAAAAAATTTTTTAAATACAGTTCAAATACAAATACAATTGTATTTGATCCACCCCGATTGGTAGTGTAGTTTTTGTACGCACTGGCTTACACAACCTTTCAACAGCCCATCCATGGAAAGTGGAACGGAAAGGATCTACCTTATGATAATTGAGAAGATGTTTTTTTGATATTTCCTCTTGTTACCTTTAGGTCATGTGAATTCTATCTGTGGAAGTTCAGGTTGTTTTTTCTTCATCTGGTTCCCTTTGGCCCCGCTTCACCCATAGATTGTCACCCTTGTCATTAGACAGTATTTAAGGGGAAAATTTTCATGGATTCAGAAAAGACTGTGTGACCGCAAGACTTTCCAAAAAACACAGCAGAGCACCCTCATCTGAGATTCCTTGGTAAAAATTTATGCTTTCCCCTGGCCAAAAAAAGGGAGTTGTGGGTCCCATCCGCTTTAATATGTAAAATTAAAATATAATCTCTGTACCTCTTTGGAGCAAATTTTTTACAATCATGCTGTTTTTTTCCCTTGACTGCTAACACTCCCTCTTTGTAGGGCAAATATGCGACAAAAATAGAACGTCTGTATCTTAGCATTAATGACAAAACGTATCAAAAGCCCCGATCTTTGTTTGGGAATATATAAAGAAGAGAATCGTGTCTGCTTCGATTGTTTTACATTCAAAATTGCCAAATTTGTCTCCTGTGGATAAAAATTTCCCAAAACTTTGGGCCACTGAAAATACAAAATGGGCATTGGGATGTACACGCACCTTAGACGGATTCATCTTTTAGAAATTCTGCAACGTTGTTTATTCTGGTTGTGCAAAAAAATCCGGAAAGTCTAGCTGAGGGTAAATTTGTTGAAGGGCCCGTGAAGAGTTCTTGAGCCTTCAAAATTAAGAGCGAAGATTTCGTTCACCGTCTTTGATAGTAAAAGGCAAGTCCCCAGCGGTCATTTCCCAAAAACAATCTTTTAAGCATTTTTTTTGTCTGGAATATTAGGAAACATCTTGGAAGCATTAAACCCCCATGTGAAAACTAGTACATCTGTTGCACGGTCCTCAAATGATGGGTTGACAGACGCCATATAATCCCCCTACAACTATGCAATGTACTATTGGAATCCAAGGGCCCCTATATAATTTTTCCCCAATTTGACTTTTGGGTCTTTCTCATTGTCCCTTAACGTTATATAGGGCAAACATTTACTGTCACTCGAATTCCATCACGTTAAAGAGGTTAAACGTGTCGGGTGCTTTTGTAGTGCATGATGGCCGCCATGCCTTTTTTCTCCATGGCCCCTGATTGGTAAACCTTTCAGTATTGTCACCTATGAAGGTGGTGGATACTGAAGTTCCCCCGAGTTTCTGTTCACTGTAGAGTAAAATGGTATATTTTCACTCAACATCGGGATTGCAGGGAAAACCTGAAACAGATCTTCACCATCGTGAGAGCAGACTCGAAGTCATCAAAAGTTCAGTAGAAACCAGAACACCAGATTTAAGAGATTCAGATTTGGGTTGTCTGGTTGAATGGGTCAAGGAAAAATTTAGGAGATCAAATCCCCGTACGCCTGCCATCCAGCTTTAAACGTGTTTTTTTGTTTTCACGGGTGCTGTTTTGACAGGGCTCTGTGCCATGGATTTGAGATATCACTTGGGTTGAAGAGAAATTTCTTGAACAGGAACAGCATCTTCTCATTTTTAGGATTTTAAACCAACCAGCTTTTATCTTGATCCTTTGTTCATGGTCACCTCTATCCCCAATCAAGAGGTAAACAAGAGTAAAGGTTTTCCAGTGATTGACTGGGAAAAAAACCATCCTATGTAGGGGATTCTCTCCTAGGAAAATGCTCAGCTCCAGCCAGTACTCCACCTCCACCTTCCATCACTTTGTCATAGATTGCATCCAGGGGAACACAAAAGTGAGATGCTTTGAATTTTTCCCCGTTTTGATTTTAGGGGATGCAAGTTCATCATCAGAATCTCAGTCATCTAAAAAAAAATCATCCGTATTGCCCTTGGAGTACCTGAATTTTTTATCCTTTCAAAATTTCTCAAAGATAGTTATAATGTTTTTGGGTTTATTTGTAAGGGATAGCTCTGTTTAAAATTCTTGGGGATGATGAGGGGTCTCTAAAAATCACCAGTTGAATTTGACATCTTCAGGGACAGAAGCAATAGACAGGCTGTAATATGAGTTTCCATGAGTGTTAACATCAAGCGCAACATCGAATATTCTCTTGTAGGTTTTTCCTTTTAAGCCTGGTCAACAGAACCTTCGCGATTACTCCCGCCATGCGAGAAAAATTGACAAACCCGATCATGGAAGCGTTTGTGAGGCATAGATAAATGAACAAGGATGTGAGCAGGCCCCATACAAGGGAAATGAGTAAATTGGGTTGGGTGTTATACCCAATCGGACAATAAAATTTCAGAGGCTGTCACCCAAAACTGTATGTTTATTTTTTAAAGAAAATAAATTTCAAAGACTTTTTTTCCCCAAATTACTCTATGATGTCTTTTTTGCTTTCCCCGACTAAAAAACATACATTTAGACACCAAAAACAATTAATACTATTAAATTAATGAAGATATGACAAATTTTGTTTTCAACGGCGGCCATCTTGGATTTTGTTCCCTGGCAGAGTTAGCCCGCACTTTTGCGAGGGACATGGGGGCTTATTTTGTTCAGAATCCTCAAGTCATTTAAAAACCGCCTTCAAGCCTTGATCAGGAGAAATTGGTCACGGGCTCAATGGTAGGGTCCTCTACTATAAGCGTGGCACTAGAATCACGTTGGCTAAGCTACCCCCTTATAATAGTCGAGTCCCCAAGTGCTATATTTGGGGTGAACCGTGAAATCGGGTATACAAGTTGTTTTTGCGGATTGTGCTTTCTTAGGGTATCTTGAGCCCATAATCAACGGGTGCCACCTTGGCACCCTTGAGCAATTTTTTTGGGGGACGATTTATATAGGTACTCGCGACGCGTAGGTCCACAATTTTTTATTTTTTTTTAATATGGATTCAACTATTGCAACCAGTATATCGAATTGAAGGTATTGAAGAGCACAATCCGAATACACTGCCTAAACTGCCATTTGTTCACTTTTCATAGAGCATATTACTGTAAAACGCATTTTTTTAACCGGCCGCGGTTAAGGAAATCGGCGTTGGCGACGGTCATGTGTGTTTATACCTGTAGTTTTTTGTTAAACATTGAACATCACCCATTCAGCTATCAAAATAATCACATAAGATAGTTGATACGATGAGAATAAGTTAGTCAAATTAAAGAAATGTGTGGGTACCCACTGTTCACGATACAGACACCAGAAGACGGAATAGCCCCAATACCAATTTAAACCTGTGCAATTGTAAATAGAAACTAATTTTGATAATGTTGTGATATCAGAACTCCTACCAGATGTCACAAGGAAACAAATACAACTAAAAATAGTTTTATTATGATTGAAAATATACCATAGGATTGTTTGTATAAATTCATGACTTGACTTTGAAAAAATAATAGACCTACGCCATACACAACCATAAAATAATGTAAATAACATATTTGGTAAATTGCCATTATAAAAAAAATACAATGGTAACTAAGATATCATATTGGAACGCCATAAATGGACGTATCTTATATACAGCTGACGCTTTTTATGGGACATTCTTATTTTGAGCAGAGGTAAGTAAGTTAAAAACGTTTTTTCATTGTCAGAGTCAATGAACATTATCATCGTGTTGCTTGTACATCATATTTTAACAAATATAACAGAACGCTCACAATAGATCATAATAATGACAAAAATATATCTGGTTGCTTGCCATTATATACACATGATCGTGTCAATACAGTTAACAATTGTGTGGGACATTCTCAGCAGTCAGTTAGGACGGTTAGCCTAGACCGTGTCTTCTGTGTCGGAATCACTCGCACACTCATCTTCGTGCTTCGTGTGTTCATTTTGGCACACCGTATCTGCGTGGTACTTGCCAAATTACACGACAGACCAGCGGATTTGCAGCTACAGCTGTTTCGAGAGCAGGGCCTATTTGTTCCACAGCCACATGCCACAACTTGAGCAGGTCAGGTGGAGCAACCTGTTTCACAACCTGTTACAGGTTGAGGCGTTCCATCTACGATCTCCCAACCACAAGATGAGATGTCAACAGTCAATCCCTCAGGGCAGCCTTCCTGATCATGACTTGCAAATGGCATCTCAGTAAATGTTGTGTTAGTGCTTCGTCCGTTGGTGGCAGGGTCTTTATGTTTGGTGTTGTTTTGCTGCTAATGAAATTCTTATGCCGAATAGTATATTCGTACGAAGTACGAATAGTATATTCGTATATTTTCTATAGGAAACGGACAAGCAAATGTATATTTTCACAAAAGAAACAATCTGCTCCTGTAAAATAACGACCATGAATATAACGGGTACCCAAAATTTACATGAATAAATCGTATACAATGATGAAAGATTGCTGCAGTTTAAATGGGACTTTGGCATCCGTGTCATGAACGGTGGGTGTGCCCATAAAATTCGTTAATTCGACCACTTATCCTCATGGTACCAACTGTTTTAATGAAATCATTTTGTTTGCTGAATGGGTGATGTTCAATATTTTTTTAAAAAAAACTTACATGTATAAACACAAGACTGTAGCCAACGTCAACTTCCTTAACCGGGGCTGGAAAAAAGTGAGTTCTACAGAAATGTTTTACTGTACTCTGTGATAAAAAGTGAACAAACAGCAGTTTAAGCAGGGGTATTTGAATTGTATTCTTCAATACTTTTCAATTTGATATACCTGGTTTTGCCCATAGTTAAATCTATATTGAATTTTTTTTTTTTTTTTTTTTTACTTGCGCGTCGCGAGTGGGGGGTTAAGGGTACCTATACAATCATCCAATAAAAAAAATTGCTCAGGGTGCCAAAGGGTTTGGCACCCGCCCCTGATTATGACTCAGGATACCTTAAGGAGGCAGAATCCATAAAAAAATTATTGTATATACCCAATTTCACGGTTCAGCCCCTTTGGGGGACTCGACTTTTAAACCTGGACACGGGAGTGGGGGTATTGACGTGGGCAGGGACCAAAAAAGCAATTGAGAGGCGAACTTCCATCGCCGGCCGTCAAAATGGTAATCACCTCCTCGGGTAGGAGGGAACGAGGGGAGGTGTGGTTTTTTTTTTCACAGATGTCCCCCACCAAAGCATCTGCTGCAGAGGGCCCATAACGAAAAAACTGCGGCTTACCCGGAAATATATAAAACATATATGTAAAAGGCTTGACTACAGGGAAACAATCAGAGAAGAACTTTTGCCGGCTAAGTAGGTCGGCTCTAATTGTTGTCTGACCCCGGCAACATGAACGACTATAAATGTATAGGACTGAAAGCCTAAAGCACGTCCCAAACACTCTGTTATTTCTACCTTCGAATTTTTTCATGGTATATTTGAGGCTTGTGGTCAACTTCAAGGATTAGATTCTACCTGTAAGTTAAAAGTAAAAACCTATGGATGTCGAACACGATGGTTAGGCCCCCTCGATCTTTGGCGTAACGTCTTTTCCGATATAGTAGTTTTTTCTTACGTCCTTAGTAGGAGTAATCTTAATAGTAGATCTTACCTCCACTGGAACTTCTTTAACAACTCAGATAGGGGACCGGTAAACTCTGAGGCCTGAGGATTAAAACCTTGTATAAATATATCACACCTAGGAATTTCCAGAGTAATTATTGGTGGTAGGAGGAGTTCCCTGGAGACATGGCAGTCACCTTGCCAACTTGTGGTTGTAGGTGGCACTGTGACAAGACAAATCCTAGATAGTTGATGGACTCGACCTCAAACCGGCACTTTGTAAGTTTGACGGTAGACCGTTCTGTTGTATAAATTCTGAAAACAAACTTTCGGGGGAAAAAATGTGAGTGACCGATAAGAAGAGTACGCAACAATATTTTCAAAATAAAACGAAACATTAGCCAAGCCACAATCACAATTCTCATTAAACGAACATAAGTGGCACAGGTCATGACTAGACCAAAAGGCATCCAGTTAAATTCCATTAGGCCTTTTTGAGTATCAAAAAAGCAGTTAAGTGTCGAGCTTTGGCCGACATTGAAAGCTGATAGTACTGTAAGCTTTAGAAAAGTCTAGTTCTAAGAAGAATACCGCACAAGAGTACTTATGAAGTTTATTCTCAATGCTACAGGTTTGTTCATCATATAAAAACATTATCTGAATATAATAGCCTATAATCAATTGCCATCCGATACGTATACGTCGGATTTCCTGACCATAACTACCGGAGAGCAGTGTGGAGAGGTTGTGGCTGGATGATACCTTGACTCAACAGCTGCTCGACTTCTTCTTGGAAGTAGTGTTGGAGATGGATGGGCACAGGGTAGATCTCAGCTTGTGTTTCCTCTGTTGTGGTGAGAGTTATGTCGTGCTCGATGGTCTTGGTGCAGTTATTATGGTCGGAAAAAAGTTATTTATAAAAGTTATTAGTATGTAAGAAACAGGTCCTCAAACTGAGCAGACTGGTTCCAAGAGAGAGCAGGATTAATGACAGGTTCCCCATAACTAGTTGGGCCATCCGATGTTAAAGTAAGCTGAAGTGAATCATCAATACCCTCAATTAAGCAGGATATCCTTATCCCTACCCTAATCGTCGTGCTCCGATACAGGTGAAATTTCGTCGATGACTTGCAACTGGTTGATTTAGGCCCGTCGGTGGTATTTCTTGAGGATATTAGTGTGGTGAAGCTGGGTCCTTTTGGTATGTCGATCAAGTAGTCCATTTTACCACGCTTTTCTAGCACTTTGTGAGGGCCACTCCAAGCAACCAACAGCTTGCTGGAGTCACTAGGCATTATTAACAATAATCCATCCCCTGTCTGGAACTTACGGTCTTGGGATCTTGCATCAAAATATAATTAATACCGGGCGATACTCACATCTGCGTGTTTGGCCGCAAGCTGGGCGCATTCGGTCAGTTTCTTCCGTAACTCGAGGACGTAAACGGAAGGACGATATTTCATCTTCCGGGATTCTTCGGTTTTCCTATTTCTTCTTCCTTTCCTAACAGAGCACCGATAGGGGACCTTGGCCTGACCTGCCGTAGAGGATTTCATAGGCAGAGAATCAGGTCTGGTCAATAGGAATCTGCCTGAGGGTAAACAAAGTAGGAATTAAATATAAAGCCACTCCTTGGGCTTGTCAGAGCAGAGCTTACGAAGGGCAGACTTCAAGGGTACCGTGCAGCCGCTCAACTCGCCCATTTTCCGCTGGGATGGAAAGGAAGTTGAAGATGGGTTTTACTCCCAGTAGCTTGCGTAGCTCAGCCATCAGCTGGGAAGTAAACTGGGGTCCCACGGTCAGAAAAGATTCCCCAGGGGATCCCCACTCTGGCGAAGATGGTTGACAGAGCTTCCGATACAGACATGGTGTTGATATCTCTTTAGAGGCATGGCTTCGGGAAGGCCAGTGGAAAAATCTATGATGGTCAAAATATAACGATGTTTTCTCTGCAGATGATAGAGACAATGGACCTACCAAATCAATGGCGACTCAGGAGAAGGGCTCAGATACGACAGATAACGTCTGCAGTGGTATTGGCGTGGCCTCCGATAGATCCTGGCTTGGGTCCCGAGTTGATAGCGTCACAAGAGTAGCCAGATTTTCAGGATTTCAGTGCAATGAAATTTTTTACTCCTATCTGATATTACCAAGCTGCCAAATGATATTAGAAAAACTGAGAGTATCATTGTACTCATGATAACATACGTTACTGCATACCATGAGCATAACTTAATTACTGTAAGACTACACCTATATCAAGATAATTAAAGGAAAATAAAATAGTGTATAAGCATATTGTGTACGATAATAATAAAATGGTGGTTAAAAATGGCCAAGGAAAATATAACTACTACAAACTGGCTTCGTGACATGTGCGCGTCTGATAACTTTGATGATAACTTGTCTTTCCTGTAGTATAGGAGTGATGCTCACCTTTCACAGGGCCAGTTTGCAGTAGTTTTTAATTTATGGCCATTTTGACAACCAATTGTTTTCTTTTCCGTTACATGTTACTTATCAAAATTATTGGAAAAGTATGCCAATTTCAAAACTGTGATTGAAAATTGGATACGAAAAAAGTAAAGGATGTACATAAGCGAGTCAAAATAAAAAAGTAAACAAAATGTTTATATAATATTTTATTTTCCCTTCAATTTCATGATATAGGTGTAGTCTTACTGTAACTAATTTATACTCATGATTTTTAAAAAAAACANTGAATAACTTTTTTAATGGCAGAAATGATAAATTACACTAGTAAAATGTATTAGATATGTATAAAACAGTAAAAATGCTGATGTCGTCTTGGACTCGCTTGTGTTGGTACGACTGCACAGATCTCCACTGGCCGGGCTTTTGAATACAATTCTTGACTATCCCACCGGTGGAGGTACGACGGTGGGGCATATATCCACCTGCCGGGATTTGACGAGCATTCTTGCATTTAGCCCAATGACAGTGTATGATAGAAATGGATTATAATCACATGACCTTCACTCACAACAATTCTGGTCCTCAACTCATTTAGCGACCAAAAATACATGTGTTATGCGTATATAATGACCGTTGTTCCCCCGCGACATTCCCGGCCTGTGCACTCAGTAGCTCCTGACTATTAAATGTCCATCCCTAACAATGTGCATAACAGTGGATTGTGCCGCCCAGGAAAATGTTATGCTATCGAAAAGATAAACTTTCATCATAGACTTTATTTCGTAATACATGCAACAAACATAATATTATATTACATATGAAATGCAAATAATATTGAAAACATGTGATAATTCATAGTAAAAAAATTAGATTTGAAAGTATAATATAAGATTAAAAGTACCTTCAAGATCTAACATGATAATGTGTGCAAACGCAAAATATAACAAAACCTTGAACGTTTTTATTTGTAGAAAAATGTCAAATTAAAATAAAATAAAAAATATAATAATAATATACTCATATTTAATATAATGAATACATACACTATAAGGCTTCTGGGAGACAGTTAGAGAAATAAAGAGTGGTGATGAAACACCCATGTTTCCAAATTTGTCAAGTTTTGTTTCTGGGCTATTGCGTCTTCCTCATTCTAGTGCCACAGCAGAAAGGATATTTTCATCTGTAAGTAATTCAAAAACAAAACTAAGAAACAATCTCTCAACCAGAGAACTCTATAGTTGGACTTCTGCATTCAAAGCGGTATTTGAAAGGCCGGGAATGTTTCAATTTTGCTGTAAATGATAAACTAGTCAACATGATGACTTCAGATATCTACAAATACCATGAAAATGATGATTCGAGTGATGATAATATTTAGTATGCAAATGTGTTATTCTATTCTGTCTTTCTGGCTTAGTACAGTATGTCCAGCATATTAGTTGGATTATTTAAGTTCTTCAAGAGGCTAAGAGCATTAATTTTTTCATTTATTTCTGTATCATATTTCTAAGCAATTTAAGGAAACATATCATCCCCATCAGCCTTAAGTAGAAAATTTTATTAAATGTATTTTTTATTAAATGCTCATGAGGCTGTATCCTATTACTGCCTTTTTTTGTTTTTGCAGTCCTTGTGATGATTATAATAAAAAAGTGAATTATGCTACTTCATGTGTAATGTAATATATTTTGTAAAACAAAGTATGAATTAATATCATTAAATCAACATTAAAATCAACATAGCAATTTAATTTACATGTGGAGTAGCTATGTAGCATATATTTCAGCATTTTTATAACACGTATGGAAATATATGAAATGGGGATTTCTGGGGATTTTTCCCCGAATATATAGGGATCTTTAGACCAGGCTGTCTGGCAACCCTGCTTCAGTCTTCCACGAGCCGTAGGTGGGAGAGCACCCTCGCTCGGTGTTCACCTCGCTATGCAGTAAACATTCCCACCCGTGGAAAGTTTTGCTGCTGGTGTTTCACGAGTATCTGCCAGCACCTCTGCCCTTGTTAAGAGTCGCAACACAGACTATCGTAGGCCCATTACATGAGGGGGCCACTTAGAGGGGTACTCGAAAGGTCTGTGGAGAGGGGCCGTAGGGACTCTGATAGCCGTGGTTTAGTCCCGAGAGGGGCAGCGTCAGGGCTGGTACGACGCCGTTTAGACGGCGGCCAGTTTAGCCCTCCTGACGTTGTAGGATAGTTGCTGGACGAGTTTACCGTCCCCCGTCAGGTAGCTATGTTGCTGGTTTTGTGGCAGTTTGTTTTTGTTAGGTTTTTATTTAGCTTTTATTTCTGCCTTTGCTCTTTCTGCGTTATTTTCTGAGTCATGCCCCACTCTAACGGCATGGCCAAGTTGCACTCTCCTCGCCCTTCGTCAGGAGGGGAACTATCGCCCAGTGATAGATCAGTGAAGCATGCATCGAACCATCCTCGCAAGACAAAAGACAATCTGTTGCTTCACACCGCCTCTCTCCTGACGTCACCGCCGCTCCTACTCCTGCCCCTCACCCTGGCAAGACCCCTGCTCGCCCTACCTCCTCCAAGAAAGCTGCTGCTACCCGTGCTTCCCCTTCTGCTGCTTCGACAAATGCTGATTGCCCTGAAACTTTCAAGGATAATACTATTGCCTCTGCTTTGAACCACCCTCGCAGATCGAAACACCTCCACCAACATGTCGCCTCCTCCTTGGCCTTGGCCTTGGTTATTTTAAATATTTTTATTCTATCCTAAAATTTGTTTTTTAGTTTTACTTTACATGTACCTTCTGTAGGCAGGCGTCAATAACCCCGCAGTTGCGGCGCCTTAAAACTAAAATCAATCAATCAATCCTCCTTGGCCGCATTACAACCCGCGTCACCGTTCCCGCACTCCAGCACCCAGACCCCGCAACGAAGCTCCCACTCTTTCCATTTCCGTGGACCAACTCCGGATGTACGTAAAGGAGCTGGCACTCGTCACTGTCACCTCCGTGGCCACGTCAACGTAATAATATAGCCTCGTTTAACTCGCCATATAAAATACTTTTTCTGATCATCATTAATCTGGTCCCTAAAGTTGCACTTTTAAAGTTGCACATAAAAAAAAGTTATGTGCATTTCTTGTTTTAACTTTTCTTTATTTCATGTAGGGACAGGCGCGGAGATATTGGCATTGTACGTAGGGACTTTTCATGGTTTCTGTCGGGATATTATGACCAAAAATGAGTGAGTTGGCAACACTGGTGAAGGGGTTAATGCGCATCAGTATTAGGTATCAACATAATACCGGTATTGCCTATACCGGTTTTCGGGAATAGTACCGATAAGTCCTCACACCGGTATCAGTTAAGATACCGGTATAGTTCGGTTTTTCCCAAATACCGGTATTACCGGTACCGGTATTTAACATTTTCATGCCCGTTTTTTTGAGTCTATTCTCTGACATTTCTTAAACCCTTACAGCGTCGACACCCTTAGATGAAAATGATTTAGAGAGTTTTCGGTGGCGTCGCCCATTTGTTTTGGATAAATAGTTAGTAGTTAATAGTAATAGTTACTAGTTAGTAGTTGGTTAGTATTAATGACTAGTTACCTATAAGTAAGGAAAATATAAATAATTTTATTCAAATCTTTAAACATTATTTTTGGGCCTCCATCCTTCCCTGGTGCACTTCCCGGTGACAAATCGACATATCAGAGAGAGAGAGATGTTTATTCGTCCTCAGTTACCAGTATAAATATAGAGCAAATTCTATATATTCTTAGAATATATAGATCTTGGTATAGAGGACACGGCCAGATAAAGCCCGTCAAGAACTAGGCATCACCGTCACTGGCGTGTCACTTCATCATGTAAGTGGTTTTCGTGTTTTATTGCGGTGCTGGATACTTTTCTACCATCTCTGGAGGTAGAGATACTAGTACGTCCAACCTTCCTGCTAGTATGTGGGCCGCTATAAGAATGTCTTTTGGATGAACTGTGGCCCATATAGGGGGTGCAATATTGGAGGTACTAGTATCTCTACCTCCAGAGATGGTAGAGATACAGGGAGGTCCCGAAGATACGAGCAGTTAGGTTCCACCTGGCATACTCGTAAAGCGAAATCTCGTATAACGAAACACATAACTAATGGTAAAATATAGGTTTGGTTCCAGGACCCCATCAATTAAAAAAAAAAAAAAAAAAAAAACATGTTTTTCAAGCTAAAATAAACTATAGCAAACACAACAAACACACAGCGTCTATATTACCCACACTGTACTACCTATTCTGTAGAAAAAGCATTCTGAAAGAGAAAATAGCACACAAAATAACATAACTGCACATTAATTAAACATAAAACATGCATAACAAGCAAAAAAGACGTTGTAATGTAGGGGACGCCGCGTAATACAAGAGAAGGTAGTGTAGCGGTCCCAAGGTTGGGGCTGCACACCTGCTAATTACCCCTAAAGGTCAGGCCGCGCCATATGCTTAATTACCCTTCAGGTCACGCCTTGCTAGGGGTGACCTGATTGCGGTCCCAAGGTTGGGGCCGCACACCTGCTAATTACCCCTAAATGTCAGGCCGCGCCATATGCTTAATTAGCCCGTCAGGGTGACAAGGTTGGTAGAGACGTGAGCTTGCAATGTGCAGAGTCCCTGCGCATTCGGTCAGCGGTTCGAGTCCGCCTAGTTCGTGCTGACGTGGCGGCGCTTTGTATAGTCAATAACCTTGTAGTTGGTACTTGCAAAGTGTCTAGATAGGATGAAAATCTTATCTTATCTTATATGCTTAATTACCCTTCAGGTCACGGCTTGCTAGGGGTGACCTCACTGGGGTCAACCAAATCCCCCTTTGTCCAGCCCGGGAGTGGTAGGGCGCGCATTTTGAACTTGATAATTTTACTCACCCCAGTTTGAATGTCGTATCATTGGATTTTCGATCTCGTATATTGAAAATAGACCCTAATTTACACATCTCGTATCATCGGATTCTCGTATACCGAATGCTCGTATAACGGGACCTCCCTGTACTAGTATTCGGTAAATTTGATAGGTAAAAAGTATTTTTTGAAATTTTGTATTGGGTACTGACTAATGAGTGAAGCTTGATTTAAAAATGTGTATATTATCGGGTAGTTCAACTGTTAATACACATAGATTGTACTGAAATATGAGAAGCCAACAGAGCAGCACTGGTAAACCGGAGTCGTATTTTCAGCAGGTGTCCTGTAGCACACTGAATTGTGCTACATTCCCTGGTGACAATATCATCTTTGCTAATGCTGAGAAATGTAGCACAATTCAGTGTGCTACAGGACACTTGCTGAAAATACGACTCCGGTTTACCAGTGGTGCTCTCTTGGCCTCTCATATTTCAGTACAATCTATGTGTATTAACAGTTGAACTACCCGATGATATTCAAATTTTAAAATAAAGCTTCACTCATTAGTCAGTACCCAATATAAGATTTCAAAAAATACTTGTAGTCCGGTGGCTGGGCCGGGGGACCTTGCAATGTTTGGCAACAATAATTTTTTTACTTTTTTCGATATATATTAGTGTCTAGATAAAATTTAGGGTGGGTGGCCACTTGTCACCGGCTTGGCTTTTTCAGAATCCAAGATTGCCGCCAAGATGACCGTCATATATAATCAACATATAAATTAGGCTGTAACTCCTGTTCTAAGTACAGGAAAAGGATGAAATTGGTGTCTAAATATATGTTTTAGAGACCAAGGAAGTGGATTATGATGTTATTGTATCGTTTGGCGGCAATATTAATGGCATAAATCCAATATGGCCGCCAAAATACCTGTAAAAATGCCAAAATCACACTAAAACTAATATAATCTGTTGTACATGCAGTTGAATTATAAAGTGTCTGTATATATATATGTGCTTTGTAAAGCATATAATATGATTCTGAAGTCATTCGCCAGTTTACAAGCAATATTGATTATGATAGCAAACAAAATATAAGAAAACAAATCTATTTAAACACATGCCCTTTATATTTCTGTCCGTAATCATGCCAAATCTTTACTTCAACTTACCAAAAACTCTGTGGAAATTATCCATAAACCACCCTCTCATAATTGGTAGAGTGGTGGTTTTGTTTCCCCTCCCCCCCTTGTGAGTGAAGTATTTTCCGCTCGTGATAGGGGTGTATATCAATCAATCATTGGGGGCATACGCCGGGGGGCGCGTCGCCTCGCCCACCCTACGACGCCACTCCCGGGGGTCACCACGCGCGAGTTCCCATGCAGGCTCCTTTCCCATACCAATCAGCTCTCGACAAGAAACATCAACTTGCCCCAGCCACGAGCCTTGTGGGCGCCCCCTTGGCCTCCTCCACGCCGGATTGTCTCTTACAGATACAACCCGATGGGAAGGATCGGTTTCAGGGTAGCGTGCCACATGCCCATATAGCCGAAGTTGGCGCTGACGGACTATGCAGGTAATAGGCCTCGATTCAGTCTCACGGTGCAATCGCTGATTTGACACGTAATCATCCCAGCGATACCCCATGATTCTGCGAAGACACTTATTACCAAAGGCATTGATTCGTCTCTTCAAGTCACTATTTAGTGTCCATGTCTCACAACCATAGAGTAAGACAGGGATCACAAGCGACTTGAAGATCCGGATCTTTGTCCTCCTGCACAGGTACCGACAACGCCAAATACTCCCGCTGAGCGAGTCCATAACACCGTGGGCTATGCCAATCCGCCGTAAGACTTCTTGATGTGACCCGCCGTCATTATGGACTGCGCTACCAAGGTATGTAAAACTTTCCAAGATCTCAATGTCCTCGCCACACGCATGAACAGACTGTACTGCTTCATCTAGTAAGTCTCCAAATACCTGGACCTTGGTCTTGAGCCAGGAGACCTCAAGTCCCAAAGGCTTTGCCTCCTCGTGCAGCGCCTCGAGAGCCATCACCAGGACCTCCAGCGACTCAGCAAAGATTACTGCATCATCGGCAAAAACAAGATCAGTGATCTTGTTGTTGCCGACGGATGCTCCACAATCACTTTGATCTACAACCTTGTCCAATACCCAGTCCATACAAGCGTTGAAAAGTGATGGGGCAAGGACGCACCCTTGCCTCACTCCTGTATTCACAGGAAAGAAGCTGGATACACCTGCCCCACACTTCACAGCACTCTCAGTCCCAGAATACAGACCAGTTATCAAACCAATAGTCTTTGTAGGAATCCCTCGAAGTCGCAGAAGATCCCAGAGTGACTCACGATGCACTGAGTCAAACGCCTTCTTGAGATGAACATAGGCTGCAAGCATCCCCTGTCGAAACTCACGTCGGCGTTCCACCAGGACACGAAGCGCTAGGATACGGTCCGTTGTTGACTTACCAGGCGTGAACCCAGACTGCTGAGGTCTCTGATGCTTCACCAGATGACTGCGAATTCGTGTCAGCAATAGATGGGCAAGCACCTTGCCTGGTACGCTTAGCAGTGTAATACCGCGGTAATTGTTGCAGTCCTGACGGTCCCCTTTCCCTTTCCAGATAGGGACGACCAGCCCCCTTTTCCAGTCAGGAGGAATGGTACCTGATTGCCACACGGCAGTCAGGACAGCATGCAACCCGCGGATCATGGCCTCACCCCCAGCTTTGAGGAGCTCCGCACTGATATTACAAACACCAGCTGCCTTTCCACCCTTCAACTTTGCTACAGCCTCTCTGACTTCGTCAAGAGAGGGTGCGGTTTCGTCAATGGGAGGATCGGCATCCACTGCCTGTAACCCAGTGGTGTGAAGCTGCTCAGTTGGAGGGTCCACCGTGAACAACTGCCCAAAGTACTCAGCCCAACGAGCCATCTGCCCATCCATGTCCGACACGAGGCGCCCATCTGCTGTTCGAATAGCACTCGCCCGAGAAGGAGACTTGGAACGGAGCTTCTTCAGGGCTCGGTAGGCGGGTCGGAGGTCATTAGCGTTCAAATGACCCTCGACATCCTCAGCGAGACTCCTGACATACTTCTCCTTGTCTCTCCTCAGGAGGGTTCTAGTCCGGCGTGACAGAGCCCTGTGCTGGTCCCGGTTCCCAGCCAGCCTGGCAGCGCGACTCACCTCGATTTTCTCCAGCGTCTCCGTCGAGACAAAACCACGCCTTGACCTCGGGCGCTCCCCAATACACTCCTTGGCAGCCTGTAGAGCTTCACGTTTGAAGGTATCCCACAGTTATACAGGATCCCCGAGAGCACCGAGCACATCAAACCGATTTGAGACTGCCACCGCATACTCATGAGCACATGTCAAGTCCTTCAGTTTCTCAAGATGAAACACAGTATGGTTACCTCTTGAGATTCTTCTGGACATGACATGAAGCTTAAGTGTAGCAACAACAATAGGGATGTATATATATAAGGGGTGTATAGGGATGTATATATATAATTATAATGGTAATGGGTAATATTAAGGTAATTTAAGTAAATGATTAGTACTGGGATAGGATAAATTAATATTCCCAGTGGTTAATAAACATTGCACTTAAATAATTAGCACCTTAATTTGGAGCGCCGTCATTGGTTGTCGCCCATAAATACTAACCACTAAGATTTCTGTACGTGGCTATAGGTAGGGTGGCGATCGCTGCCGACCACCCACAGGGAGAATCAGTACACCCAGACCCTCCGTGAGGATAACATCAATCTAATATACGTGCTTGCTTGTCTACAACTACAAGTACAAGTTCACTACCAGCCCTCACCGAGTTAACATCTCTTATTAATGAGATTATGTACATACGTTAATTTTGTACATATATAGTGTTAAATCATAGGACTGTGTTAAAATACAACACACTGATAACAATCCGCCGCGTCAAGTTACTGGTGTGATAACCACTTGACGCCGACCACGATTACGCCTCCACCTCCGCTCTCGTCATTCACGGGCGGCATCGATCCCGGCGACCACATCGGATCACAAGATCATTGCAGTATTGATCAAAACCTACAGCCATAATTCAACCCACTATCCACCGATAAGTATCCTAGTTAGTTGATTAGCTGGGATGATGTGTCGGGTGATAGCCATGGGTTTGATTGAATAGGTAAGAAACTCAGATTAAATATGTATGTGATATAAATTCCCTCAAACTCTTTCATTCATAGAAAATGTCAATCTTTCTGAATCAAATTGCTCTCGTGACTTCTGGCATCTAGCTAATAACATCTCTAACAATTTTTCTTCTTCATCTTTCCCTCCTATGCTTCACCCAGATGGCTCCACAGCTGTCTCATCTACTTCTAAAGCTGAACTCTTCGCTCAAACCTTTGCTAAGAATTCCACTCTAGTTGATGAAGATGATGATGTTCCTCCTTCTCCTCTACCCTCTGACTATATTATGCCTGTCATTAAAATCCTTCGGAATGATGTTTTCTTTGCCCTTTCTGGCCTAGATCCTCGGAAGGCTTACGGTCCTGACGGAGTCCCTCCTATTGTTCTCAAAAACTGTACTTCTGTGCTTGCACCTTGCCTGGTCAAACTTTTCCGTCTTTGTCTATCTACTTCCACCTTTCCTTCTTGCTGGAAGTTTGCTCACATCCAACCTGTTCCTAAGAAGGGTGACCGTTCTAATCCTTCAAACTACCGTCCTATAGCTTTGACTTCCTGCCTTTCTAAAGTTTTTGAATCTATACTTAATAAGAAGATTCTTAAGCATCTATCTGCTCACAATCTTCTATCTGATCGTCAGTACGGTTTCCGTAAAGGGCGATCTACTGGCGATCTTCTAGCTTTCCTAACTGAATCTTGGTCATCCTCCTTTAGGGGTTTCGGTGAAACTTTTGCTGTTGCCCTTGACATATCAAAAGCTTTTGATAGAGTCTGGCACAAATCTTTAATTTCCAAACTACCCTCATTCGGTTTCTATCCTTCTCTCTGTACCTTCATCTTAAGTTTCCCTTCAAACCGTTCTATTGCAGCTACTGTAGACGGACATTGTTCTTCTCCTAAATCTATCAATAGTGGTGTTCCCTATTTCTGGGGAATAGTGGGTTCTGTCCTATCACCCACTCTCTTTATATTATTCATTAATGATCTTCTAAGTCTAACTCAAAGCCCTATCCACTCCTACGCTGATGATTCTACCCTGCATTTTTCAACGTCGTTTATTAGACGTCCAACTCAACAGGAACCAAGTGATTCACGGAGAGATGCCACCGAGCGCCTAACTTCTGATCTTTCTATAATTTCTGATTGGGGCAAAGCAAACCTTGTTTTGTTCAATGCCTCAAAAACCCAATTTCTTCACCTATCTACTCGACAAAACCTTCCAGATAACTATCCCCTCTTCTTCAATGACACTCAACTGTCTCCTTCTACAATGAACATTCTAGGACTATCCTTTACTAAAAATCTGAACTGGAAATCTCACATCTCATCTCTTGCTAAAACAGCTTCTAAGAAGTTAGGTGTCCTGTGGCGTCTGCGTCCTTTTTTTTCTCCCTCCCAATTGCTTGCTCTCTACAGGGGCCTTATCCGCCCATGTATGGAGTATGTCTCACATGTTTGGGGAGGATCCACTCATACAGCTCTCCTAAACAGGGTTGAGTCAAAAGCTTTTCGTCTCATCAACTCCTCTCCTCTAACTGACTGTCTTCAATCTTTAAATCACCGCCGCAATGTTGCTTCTCTTGCTCTCTTCTACCGTTATTTTCATGCTCACTGCTCTTCTGAACTTGCTAACTGCATGCCTCCCCCCCTCCCGCGGCCTCGCTGCACAAGACTTTCTACTCATTCTCATCCCTATTCTGTCCATCTTCCTAATGCATGAGTTAATCAGTATCTTTTCTCTTTCATCCCTTTCAAAGGTAAACTGGAACTCTCTTCCTGTTTCTATTTTTCCACTTTCCTATGACTTACATCTTTTCAAAAGAAGAGTAACAAGACACCTCCCGAACTAAATTGGCTCACCCCTCTTTTTTATTTTATTCTCTTACTGTCTTCTTTATAGGGACTGGCAACTAAGCGGGCTTTGTGTTACCCATTTTTGTTGTGCCCTTGGCCAGTTCCTTGTGATGTAAAAAAAAAAAAAAAAAAAAATTTAGAATCGGACAACATTTATTGTAATAATTATCATCTCTCAAACATGACATTGGCGTGACTTAAAAGTAGACATACATGTAAAGTATATGATACTACCGATAATAATAATAATAATAATAATAATAATAATAATAACAATAATAATAATATAAATAATAATATGTAGTATAAATACTAATAATAAATGCAACAATTTGGCATCTTCACGTTGCCCAAATGTTTCAACGTTATATCAATACATATTATACATGTTATACTCTAATAAATGAAGCTAAATTAATGCCCCAATGGACCAAATATCTTATATCTAGGAACTATTCATCGTCCTCATCGTCGACATCCATTGCTCGGTCGTTTGCCTCTTCGCTGTCATCAGGGATATCGGCATGATCTGTTGCACTCTCAGTGATGTTGAATGGATTGGAACAGGCAGTACCACCACCGCAGGTGCAGAACATCGTGCATGGAAGTTGGCGCCCCATACAGCCACATTTCCCACCTCTACATGCTCGCTCAGATGTGCAGCCACATCTGACCAGCTTGAGAATGTGCTCCGGGGCGTAGGATACACCGTCCTCCATATTTCGAGGGATGAGACACTTGTTAGTGTCATCAGCTTCCCACCCGTGTTCCACTGCAGCGAGAGTTGGTGGATCCCCACTCAGGGCACTGTACCAGTGAGCGACTTGGTGGTGTGCTCTACGAACGTTCTGCTCAAACACTTCTGTAGTTGGGGGCAAACTACACAGCTTCGGTGCTGCTGTCGATTTGCCAGTCTTCTGTGCCCATAGCTTCTGGCGGATCTTGGTCATCGAAGAGGTGGGAGTTGTAATGCCATAGCACGCACCCATGAAAGCTGTTGCTTGTTCGGTGACTTCAACGATATTTGCCAAGGGTTTACCAAGCTGATCCAGAGTGTAGCCTTTTCGAGCCACAGCGATTGCTTTTGTTTTCCCAATTCCATAAGTTGCAGCAACTGAATCACAGCCAGTTAGAGCATGAAGCGCCAAGAGCTCGGGTACGATTGCTGAATGTTTACGAGCGGTTTCTTCCTTCACGTCAATGCACGACCGACCCATGATTGGAGACTGCATCGTCAATGATGACTGGAGCTTCTCACTCAATTAGTAATAAGCAAGTAACGCGAACACGTCTGTGTCGTCACACACGACCCGCACGTGTGATTCTGGATCTTCTTTTGCAAGGTGGATGGCCTGTTGAGTGATTAGTATGTCAGCTTCTTCATGTGTTGATGCTAGGTCCAGACGAGGCGACGTACGACCCTTCGATACCTGCGTGGGCATGTCGTTTTCCCCAGTAACCACCAACTGGTGGTTCTGTGTCGCATGCTGCAGGAAGTTATCATCACTCAGGATCGCATCGCAAAGCAGTGTTGAGCTGTTTCTTATTGGCTGAGTTCTTAAGTACTGCGTCCCGAGCCGGCAGTGGAGTTTTCCGTTCGAGCTGATGGACCCGGGTAGCGTTGGCTCGAGCCGATCTGGTGCTGCTCTTTGTAGAGTATTCATAATAGCGATCGAAGCACAGGTGGACATCAGCTTCAAGCAACCTCGCGTTGACCCAGACCTTGAACACCGATATGAACGTGTCAACGGTTCCTTGGGATGGCCATTCTAATGTCCACAGAAGAGCGGACACAACCACCATAGATGTTGGGCTTGTGATTGTGGCCTTGTGGCCTCCTGTTTCAGCCATATCATCGCTCACGTCAGATCCTGCAACAGAAACGTAGATCGTTAAGAGTTACTGATATATTGGTGGATTTCACATTGAAAGCACACAAAATGACCATCACCAATGCTATTTACGTCACGAGTGGGGCTGTAGGTGGCACGCAGTTGGCTTCTAAATGGCATAATTTCTTCAGAATTTAACATGTCAAGCACATGCATAAACAGCAAGATCATTGTTCAATTGCATTCACAACCGATTTATGTTAGTTTTTGGTACGATTTTGTGTGATTTTGGCATTTTTACATGTATTTTTGGCGGCCATATTGGATTTATGCCATCAAGATGGCCGCCAAACGATACAATAACATCATAATTCACTTCCTTGGTCTCTAAAACATATATTTAGACATCAATTTCATCCTTTTACTGTACTTAGAACAGGAGTTACAGCCTAATTTATATGTTGATTATATATGGCGGTCATCTTGGCGGCAATCTTGGATTCTGAAAGCCAAGCCGGTGACAAGTGGCCACCCACCCTAAATTTTATCTAGACACTAATACCTATCAAAATAAGCCAAAAAACGATTGTTGCCAAACATTGCAAGGTTCACTGGAAATATGCTGCTCTGCCACCGGACTATTGAGCGTTTCGTACAGCAAGGAGTTGACCAAAACTCTTATCAAATATCTTGGCGATCACTGACATCTATGCGCCTTCGTAGCAGACCTTATAAGATCAAGTACAGAGTTTGGATCATTACAGTGGAGTGTTGAATTATTATAAATTCATAATACTTATTCCTAGTAAATAAATGTATTATGAAGTTAATAGAAAAATTTACATTTTCCTATTAACTTTCTTAATACATTCCATCCACTGCGTCTTATGCAGAGGTGGGCGCGATACTTTTTTTTGGTAGTGCGATAACGATACTGCGATACTTTTTTCCCGCTAGTTCGATACGCGATACTCGGCTACTTTTTCGGATTTTCTTAAAACGATACGCGATACTGCGATACTCCGCTACCGATACTTTTTTCTTAAAGCGATAGTATCGCAGCGATACTGCGATACCAACAATTTAGCCTTGCGATACTTTTCTACCTAAGAAAACACTATATTAGCCAAAAAAAGATCTATTTTACTTAAACTACAGTTTAGGCACATTAAAACATTTTCGGGGTTTCGTTTCAGAGACAACCAACATATTTTTTCTTGGCCTACAATAGGTGCTTGTTCTAATGGTGCTTGTTTTATTTTCCGCAAACCAAAAAAAAAAAAAAAAATGAAACCTAACCTAACCTTATAGGTTTTAATGAAACCTAACCTAACCTTATAGGTTTTAATGAAACCTAACCTAACCTTATAGGTTTTAATGAAACTTAACCTAACTTTAACCACAAAGTGTATTTTTTTTTTTTGGGGGGGGGGTTTGCGCAAAATAAAACTATCTACATTAGAGCAAGCACCTATTGTAGGCCAAGAAAAAATAGTTGGTGTCTCTGAAAACGACCGCGAAACTCTCGTCCATTATAACCATATTTTTAAACTGACAAATTTTATTTCTATAATAATATAAGCGAAAGTGTGTGTGTGTGTGGTGTCCGCGATAGGTGCCGCCCCCCGTGCCCCAATCCCATCATATGGCACAGTTTTGGAACCAGCTCGACCAGGGGCAACTTTTAAGCCCACTTATGAGATGATCCGATCACTTTTTTTTTTTTTTTTTTTAGAGCTATTAGCGAGATTGTGAAAACAAAATGTGGTTGCGAGAATTGAGGAACCTGTGTAGGTGTGGGGTGATGGGTGAGTGAATGGGTGTGTGGTGATGGGTAATGGGGTGGGGGTGGATGGGTAATGGGTGAGTGAATGGGTGGGGGTTGATGGGTAAGGCTTTTAATACATACATTTCTACATCCATGATTTCAGGAAAGTTAGAAGGGGCTATCTGGAGAGTCTGTGTTTGGTGGGCCTTCGGCCCACCAAACACAGGTGGTGGGCCGAAGGCCCACCAATAGCCCTCCGCAGGAGCTAGCCAAAAAGTCCGCCCGGAGGGCGGCTTTGCGGCTAGTTAAATATAAAACACACACACGCACACAGCACAGTTCACTAGTCACTACTGCATCTCCTCAAGCTCCTCCTCCTTATCATCACCCTGGCCCTCCTCCTCCTTATCATCACCCTGGCCCTCCTCATCACCCTGGCCCTCCTCCTCCTTATCATCACCCTGGCCCTCCTCCTCCTTATCATCACCCTGGCCCTCCTCATCACCCTGGCCCTCCTCATCACCCTGGCCCCCTCCTCCTTATCATCACCCTGGCCCTCCTCATCACCCTGGCCCTCCTCCTTATTGTCCAGCAGCACCCTCCCCAGGTTCCCCTTGAGGAAGACCAGCTGCTCGAAGTTGTAGGCGGTGAGGGCTGACCTTTTGGCCCTCAGGATGTCCCCGCCTGAGCTGAACAGCCTCTCCACTGCAGCTGAGCTGGGGAGAGGGGTGTTGTACTTGATAAAGAGGTCATCCCACGCCTCCCTGTGGACGCTGGGGAAGTCCACCTTGGTGATGGGGTCGTCGCTGTGGACCCACGTAAATAAGCCATCCTCTTTTATTTTGATGTTTGTACGTTGTCTTTTAAGCTGAGAGACAGGCAGTTTATTTGAAGTGTAGAAAAACATTGTATAATGCACTTACCTAGGTATGTAATGTTACTAATGTAGTTATATTAAAAGAAAACATTTTGACGTTGTGCGACGAGTGCGATCGTGAATCGATAAATGACGAAATGTTCTGTGTGCTAGAAAGCTGTTATGATAGTAAGGCGCCAAATCTATCCGCATTGCCGCTGAAAAACTTTTGTTTAAGATCGTCTTTTAAAGTATCGCGGGAAATTTAAGCGATACTTGAGTTGCGATACTTATACTCCGCTACTTTGAATGCTTTGCGATACTGCGATACTTTTTTGGCGGTGCGATAGTATCGCAGTATCGCATCAAGTATCGCTCTCGCCCACCTCTGGTCTTATGTATGTATGTATTTGTGTGTATGTATGTATTTGTGTGTATGTATGTATATATGTATGTATATGTGTGTACATATGTATTTACTTAGTTGTAAACAGGGCATGAAATTTACTCATGTAGTCCTGTGGTCAGTGGTCTCTATCTCTCTAGATTTTCCTGAAATTGATACCCAACTTTTGTGGCTATCGTTTCTTTGTCTACTCATTCCTGCTGGAATCTATAATCCTATGAGGATAGCTTTATTTCATAGAAATATAGATGCCTATAGTCTACTTTATTTATTATGGTCAAAATGCACTAAGAAGGCCACGCCCCCTGCCTCCCCCTCTTTTCTACGTGGCAGTTGATTAGTGCATTCCTCGTATCATCACTACCAATAACAAAATCTTCACTACTTAACAGCGCTTGACCACTGGACCGAGCAATCTTCACTACAGAGGGTGACAAAATAAAAAATCCCTTTGTAGTGAAAATTGGGGTAATACTAAAAGTCGTGGACATTCGTGGACATCTCGTGGACAGAAAAATGGGTGAGGGTGGCGGTAGAGGTGTAATATATTGCTACATTTTGTGTCAAGAGGTGTTAAATATTGCTCAGAAGACAATTAGTTCCTTGAAACATACTGCTTATAAAATGTGTCAATGCGCGCACTGGCCGCGGCCATTCGTGGACAAGTTCGGTCCACGGCCCATAGGCGGCAGCACTTCATATTCACTCGATCATTGTCTGTCGCTAGATGGGTGCAGGCAGGCGCCAATACATAGCTCATGTACAATTAGTTTGACATGGTGTGCAATAATAAGGATATGCCGTAAAATTCAATCAAGTCATATTTATTTTGTCTTTATAATATTATATATATATATATATATATATATATATATATATATTATATATATATATAATATATATATATATATATAATATATTATAATATATTATTAATATATATATATAAAATATATATATATATTTGTGTTACTTATATATATATTTATATATATTTTGATACTTACAAATAAATAATAAATAATAAAAAGTTTCAAGAGTGTGTGTACTACATGTAATTTTACTATATGTATTTTTTTGTACTGGATGTCTAAATGAATAAATCATTTTTGTTTAAATGTATAATGTACAATTTTTATTTATTGTCAATGTCATATTTTAAAAACGTATTCATAATTAAAAATAAATATAGTCATGTATATAAAGTATGCAATTAAAAATGATATCTATTTACAATTGAAATGTCATGCTTTTAAAAACTGATCATCTATTTACAATTTAAAATTCAATCTCTATGATACACACTTATAACAAAACCAGTGTCAGTCTGGTGAAGTGTTTTCCCCAAACATGCACTCCGAATGATACCAAGTATCACACCCATCACATTGGGTCATTAATGCACCAGTATCTTGTCCTCGGCAAAGGCAATACACCATTTTCTTGACCTTTGAATGAACACGTCGTCTCTTTGTCATTGTAGATGGGAATGTAGTCAGAGCTCCGGTCTTTAGAGAGTTGTGCAAGTGCTGTCGAAGGTTTGTGTAAGTTTGTTGTGTCGGGTCCTCTTTGTGTAAAAGGCTCGTCAGGAATGCGACAGCGAAGACATTTGAATTTGTTTGTTGTTGAACCGCCATGATGTGGAATGTCATGCTATTCCCTGTCGGCTTGTGATATTTCGCGATCATGTCCATGGTGGCCGTGGTTGGTGTTTGTCGGGAAGAGTCATATATGAAGATGCTGTCTGTCGGCGCGCCGATGTTGGAAGTTGCCACCCAATGATTGGCGTTCACATGAAAAATCTGTGCGTAGTGTCCGTTCACTTCCTTCCAAGTCTGTCTCTGTTGCAAGACCACGTCCTGCAGGCCGTCAATTTTGGGGTGATCTGTCTTCAACAGGTGGCAGGTTGCGTTAAGGTGTCGATCATTCAGCCAGTCGTCAGACATAAGAATGTCCATATCGTGTTCTGTGGTGTAAGGATTTGTTGCCGGAGGAGGGGTGCTGGTCTCGATGTCAATGGAATCGTCTGTATGGTCTTTGCAGGCGGGCGTCTCCGTGGTGTAAGGATTTGTTGCCGGAGGAGGGGTGCTGGTCTAGATGTCAATAAAATCGTCTGTATGGTCTTTGCAGGCGGGCGTCTCGACCTTGAATTTTTTCTTTGGTGGGAGTTCTGCTTGCTCTGAGTCGGGCGCAGCGATGACAACGACATAGTCATTCTTACGTGGCTTCTTTCGTCCGGATTTCTTGTCCACGGTCTTTCTTGTGTTTTTGGCCAGCTGTGAAAGACTGACCGTCTTCTTTGGCGGGTCGATGCCGAGTACAACAGCTTTCCTTGCCGCCATGATATGGTAGCAAGTAGTCACTGCAGGACAGCCACACTTCTCTTTTGGAAACAAGTACACACAGTATTTGTCGCCGCGGGTGCCTTCGACTACAAATGCCTGCATGCTTGGGACTTGACACATTTTGTTGTCACTGAGGACTTGTTGGGCCAGTGCAGCTTGCGTGGGCGGGATGCTTTGCGTCTCCGCGATTCTTTTGCACGCGACATCACTTTGGNTATCTAATGCAAGTATCTTGGTCCCTCGGCAAGGCAATACACCATTTTCTTGACCTTTGAATGAACACGTCGTCTCTTTGTCATTGTAGATGGGAATGTAGTCAGAGCTCCGGTCAATTTCGGGGAGAGTTTGTGTGCCTTTGAAGGGTGTCGGTCGAAGCGGTTTGATTGTAAGTTGTTGAAGTGTGGGGAGTCATCTTTTGTGGTTAAACGGATCGCCCAGGTGGCGTAGCGAAGACATTTGAAGATGTGTCTGTGTCGCGCCAGATGTTGGAAGTTGCCATTCCCTGTTGGCGTATTTCACATGACCAGGTCTGGCGTGGTTGGTGTTTTCAAGGTCTGTTGAAGACAGCTGTCCTGCGGCCGTCAATGGTGATTGCCTTCAATGTTTGGCAGGTCATGCTTGGTGTCGTTTCATTCTACCAAAGTCGGTTTTTCAGACCAAGTTGCCCAATTGTTTTGGTGGTGATCTGTTTCCAGGGGGTGCTGGTTCGATGTCAATGGAATCGATCTTAGGTCTTCAGACGGACGTCTCTAATTTCCGGGGGGTTCGTTGGTGTAAGGGGGGTTGGTGGGATTGGCGGGGGGAGGGTGCTGGTCTAGATGTCAATAAAATCGTCTGTATGGTCTTTGCAGGCGGGCGTCTCGACCTTGAATTTTTTCTTTGGTGGGAGTTCTGCTTGCTCTGAGTCGGGCGCAGCGATGACAACGACATAGTCATTCTTACGTGGCTTCTTTCGTCCGGATTTCTTGTCCACGGTCTTTCTTGTGTTTTTGGCCAGCTGTGAAAGACTGACCGTCTTCTTTGGCGGGTCGATGCCGAGTACAACAGCTTTCCTTGCCGCCATGATATGGTAGCAAGTAGTCACTGCAGGACAGCCACACTTCTCTTTTGGAAACAAGTACACACAGTATTTGTCGCCGCGGGTGCCTTCGACTACAAATGCCTGCATGCTTGGGACTTGACACATTTTGTTGTCACTGAGGACTTGTTGGGCCAGTGCAGCTTGCGTGGGCGGGATGCTTTGCGTCTCCGCTGATTCTCTGTTGTGGACAGTCTCAGCAGCAGCGACATCACTTTTTGGTGCACGGCGATCATCCATCTCTGCTAATGGGGTTGGGGCATCTGTGTCGTTGGTGCTGACTTGCTTTGAGGTAATATGTAGTGAGTTGTTCCGGATTCTTTCAACGATGGTGCTGGGGTCGACTGTGAAGGGGAAGTCGATGTCACTTGCATGTTGACGGCAGTTTGAAAATTGTTGCCGAAGTCTGTAGTTGCCGGTGCCGCACATCCCCGACATGTCTCGTTCATGTAGAAATTTTGAAGGAAGAAGAAGGACAACACGGCAGTATCCACAGGCACTTCCTTCCACTCGACGAGTCGCTTTATAACAGTATGCATCGACTCGGAGACGTTGTTGGTGATGCCCGAATGTGGTGAATAAAGTCGGATGGGAGTTAGGAGCCACTTGCCGCAGTGATTGATGATGCCGTCCTTGATGTTGTCGTCCATGTACTTTTTAAAAGGCTGACTCCACTTGGCAGTGAGGTTGGTGTACTTGTTGTTACAGTCGTCTACAGACTCACTGTTCAGCAGGGTTGCCAGGTCGTCCATGTACACCTTCTGGTCACTTGAGTTGGCGCCGTGGTTTCGTAGCCATCGGCGGACGTCTTGCTTGAGGTGGTTCCAGCATAGAATAAGTTGGGCCTTTGGCAGGACATCTTTGATGGCGTTCATGATTCCTCGTTCACGGTCGGTGATGATCGGTACATGTGCATGCTTGAGGTTTGGAATTCGACGACAGAGTATACGAAAGAAGTCCTCATGCAGTGCTTGGTGCTTTCGTTGATGCAGCATGAACGCATGCATGCGTTGTGCATGGGGATCCATGGCATGCATGGGGATCCTTCAAACAAGATGTGTCGGAACACGATTGGTGTGACATAAAAGTCGCCGATGTTAAAGGTCGTGTCATATGAAAGAACCAGAGTTGCGGCTTCGGACTTGACATGCAGTAAGTTGTTGAACTCCTTCATTAAATCAGCGAGTCCGACGAAGCAGGTCATCTCTGGATATGTCACGATTTCAAATATGTAGTCTTTCAGGTCATGAGCAATCAGCATCAAATTGTAATAATCGTCACGAGAAAGACGCTTTGCTTGTTGTTCACTTTGGTGAACATTTTGCACTTGTTTGAGATTTCTCGGCCGTAGGACAGCATTGAGGTCTGGATCGCATGCAATTGTTGACATCTTCTGGTATGTGGCCGAACTTGCAGTCGTACTGGCAGCAATCTCCTTCATGATGGACGGACAGGTTCGGACGTACTCTTTCTCTGTGTTTTTGGTACTGTTGCCGTGTGGTAGGGATGTGCACCGGTTTCCGGTATACCGAAATACCGGTATTTTAACACCGGTAACCTTTGTGCACCAGATTTACCTCACACATGGTCGTATGATGCTCTAGTGACGGCTCTGAAGGGACATTATGATGTAAAACCATCGTGTCATCGCAGTTTGCTTTCCTTCCAGCAGAGGAAGAAGAGGCTGAAAAGGCTGAGAAGATGATGAAACTTTGAATGTTCTGTATGATGATCTCAAGGCATTAGCTAAAGACTGTAATTTCAGAGAACAGTTTGATCCTAGAGTTAGAGATCAGTTGCTTATGGCGGTGGAGAATGAAATATATTTCCCAAATATAGTGGGTGTAAATATAGATTTGCAGAATATGACCTCTAAGCTTTATGAAAGGATTTTAGATTTGGAAAAAGCTTTTGTGAATTAAAAGAGTGAGCCTTCCCTAATGAATACTGAGTGTCGGGTCAAGTCGAAACCGATGCCGGAATTGTGGTTTTCATCATGACAGCAGCCAGTGCAGGTTAATTAAGGAACGTACATGTAACAATTGTAAAAAGAAGGGTAATTTGAAACGAGTTTGTACTGCTATGAGGAAGGGAAACTCAAGTGATAACATGATTAAAGTTCAACCAGGGAGTGACAGGGGTAAGGTAAGGAGTGAGTCTCATACAAAAAAGAACAACATTCACGGTTTGGAAAGGTTTTGGGGGACCCATATGGCCAAATGAGTTCTGAGGAAGGAGATGGTAACTTGTCGTCAGTGAAGGAACAAATATATGGCTGTGAAGGTGGAAGAATTTGTGTTTAGAGTTAACGGACAACATGTACCATTTGAGGTTGATACAGCTGCATCTGTTTCTACACTATCCAATCACTGGGTTAAATTGTTGTTGCAGCTTAAGGTTGAGCAATCCAGTAAAAAATTAAATGTTTATGATAACTCTGCCATTCAAGTTATGTATAAAACATCTGAATCAGTTAGTTATAATGGTTGTGAGAGTACTCAGTCCTTCTATGTGTTTGATTCCTTGAATAATAATCTATGTGATAAGGATATCATGAGCAAGATTGGCATTTATCTGGTAGGCCTCGATGAAAACTCAAGAATAAATCAAAGTGTGGATGATAAAAGAATGCTTATTAAGTATTGTGTTGATCATAGTAAACCTATCTCTGGCCTTGTGGCGAAACCACGCCAAACAGGATGTTTCACCAACATTTGTGAAAGCTCGTACAGTGCCATTTTATGACATAGAAGGTTGAAGAGGCTTTAGATAAGCCTGTAAAGGAAAAGGTATTTGAATCAGTTTCATGCAGTGAATGGGCAGCACCCATTATACCAGTGTTGAAGGGTGATAAAAAGTCCATACGGATTTGTGGAAATTTCAAAGAGCTTAACAAACAAATTCAGTTTGATAGGTGTCCACTACCCAAAATTGAAGAGTTGTTGTCAGTTATTGGTACGAGTAAGATTTTCTCTAAAATCTATCTCCAATATGCTTACTTGCAAGTGTCTGATGATTAGAAGAGTCAAGAGTTTTCGGGGAGTAACACTCAAGGGAGTTTTTGAGTGCCAGAGCTTACCTTTTGGGCTTTCATCATCACACGGAATTTTTCAAAAGTTTATTTCACAATTATATACTCAGATAGAAGGTGTAGCCGCCTACCTAAATGATATCATCATTTTTTGGTGAAAATATGACTGAGCATGATTAGAGACTGATGAAGGTACTCCATATTTTGAAGAAAAAAACAATGTCAGAATTAACATGATTAAATATGTGTTACATGTTCAGTCCATGGAGTACTTAGGCTACAATATCTCCGGTGAAGGAATCGCACCTTCTCCTAGGAAAATTAAAGCTATTTTGGATGCTCCTGCACCTACTTATGCAGCTCAAGTGCACTCTTTTTTGCGAATGATTACTCTTTATTGTAAATATGTTAGATATATTTATTCTAAATTGGCAGATTTATTGGCAGATTATTTGGACATTGGATTAATGGCAGCTCCTTTCTATTAAAGAAGAGAGTAAAATTCAGATAGCCTTAAATAGAGGAAAGGGCCTTTCAGGACATAAACAATTATTTGAGGAATTCTGTCCTGTTAACAAGCTTTGATGGAGAATGTCCCTTATTGTTGAACTAGATGCATCCCCTTCAGGTGTCGGCGGTGTTCTCTTACATAACAAACAGGGTATTGAAAAACCAGTGTATTTTACCAGCAAAAAGTTATTCTCACCGGAGTAGAATTATTCTAAAATCGACATGAGAAGGTTTAGCTCCTAGTGTTTGCACTTTAGCGGTTTAGGTATTTCTTAGTGGGAAGACATTTTGTAGCGAGGACATATCATACGCCATTAACACAGGATTGTTTGGTTTGGGATGGCCTTTTCCTTATGATGCCAATTCCAGGATACATATATGGGCTTTCTTGTTGTCCCAATATGATTATGATCTTGTTCACAAGGCAGGGAAAGACAATGCTGTGGCTGGTGCCCTAAGCAGACTTCGCATTAATGATGTTTGAGTCTAACACTCCTGTTGAATATGTGAAACTAGTAGAATCACTTTCAAATCACTAGTAGTCTTTTCATACTATCAGAAAACTGACCAAGAGGGATTTACTACTCAGTCAATTGATCAGTTTTCTAAAGCTTGGGTGGACTAATGAGGTTAAACCCCTGTTAGTAGAGTATGCCTCAGTGTCTTGGGCGACTTCAACGCTACTACTGGCACTGTGAGAGATGGCTATTGAGTTATGTGTTGGTTCCCAGTTGGCTCTCTCTGGTACCAGAAACATTAACAGTTCTCTCCTTCTGAAATTTGCGTGGTCCAGAAGGTTGATAATTGCAGGTTCTTGGTATCAGAGCCAGAGTTGCACCGCTGAACATAGTCAATTGTATAATGCTTATTGGAAAAAAAACCTCTGCTGTTTGTTTACAGTTTGGAATTGGCGGGAAATGGCTGAGGGTGGAGGGACAGGACAATCCCTAACCCCCCTGTGTTTTCAAGGGCCTCTGGGCCTTTTCTAAAGGATTTGATACTGAAGGAAGGAATGTGGGAATCAACTTGAGAAGGATGAGTCTATCCAAGTCTTGAGTAGGATGTGCAGTCTAAAACTGACCAAATTTCTCTTGAAATGGTACAAGTGTGGACAAAATTACGTGAAATGGATGATCAATTAAGACAGGTTTTGGCAATAAACAAGGAATAACATGTGATGGTAGAGGAACAGGGAAAACATGAAGAGTTAGTTGTCAGTGAATAATACAAATGCTGTAAGTGAAAGTAAGCAACTCAAAGAAGAAAATATAAAGCTGTTTGAAGAACGGGACAATGTAAATGGTTCTGTGAAAGTTAATGAGGATAAAACCTTGATGCAGGAGAAGCAGCTGGATGAGATTAGACAGCAGCAAAGTGGATAGAAGAAGATGTGTCATGAATACGAGGCATTATATCAGCATCGACTAGTGTAAAATAGTTAATGGTTTATGAATAGTCAATGAACAGGCGTCGCTTGTGTCGTTCCTCAATGGTTGCTAACACTTGAAGTCTTCAGGGAGACTGACTCTTTTATATAATACCATCTTGCAGTAAGGACCGGACTTACTCACGAATGAACTACTCTTCAAATTTTGAAAGCCTGCGAGTCAAAGTAGAAATGGGCTTAACATCAGGGACAGTAGGAACAAAGAAGTGGATCAATTGTCATACAGGGTCCATCACATAAGTTAAAATTGGCAAGCTGAAGATCACATTTGTTTTAAGATTCCTAAAATATTTTGAACACAGTTGAGAAGCCTGAAGTTTGGATAGGAGTAATGATTGGTCTTTCAAGATTGCGCATGTATCTGTAGGCTCGAGAAAAACTCAAGCATAAATCAAATCGGGAGATAAAAGGAATGAATTATAAGTATGTGTTGATCATAGTAACCATCCTGGCCGTGTGGCGAACCACGCCAAACAGGATGTTTCACCAACATTGTTGTGAAAGCTCGTACAGTGCCATTTTAGGAAATAGAAAGTTGAAGAGGCTTTAGATAAGGCCTGTAAGGAAAAGGTATTTGAATCAGCTTCATGCAGTGAATGGGCAAGCACCCATTATACAGTGTTGAAGGGATAACAAAGTCATACGGACTTCGTGGAAAATTCAAAGAGTTAACAAACAAAATTCAGTTGATAGGTGCCACACCAAAAGAAGAGTTGTTGTCGTTATTGGTACGAGTAAGATTTCTCTAAAAATCTACCTCCAATAGCTTACTTGCAATGTGTCTGATGATTAGAAGAAAGTCAAGGAGTTTTCGGGGAGTAACAACTCAAGGGAGTTTTTGAGTGCAAGAGCTTACCTTCTTGGGCTTTCATCATCAACGGAATTTTCTCAAAAGTTAATTTCACAATTATATACTCAGATGGAAGGTGTAGCCGCCTAACTAAATGATATCATCATGTTTGGTGAAAATTATGACTGAGCATGATTAGAGGACTGAGGAGTTAGTACTCCATATTTTGAAGAAAAAACAATGTCACAGAATTAAACATGATTAAATGTGTTACATGTTCAGTCCATGGGAGTACTAGCTACAATATCTCCGGTGAAGGAATCGCCACTTCTCTAGGAAAATTAAAGCTATGTTGGATGCTCCTGCACCTACTTATGACAGCTCAAGTGCACTCTTTTTTGCGAATGATATCTTTATTGTAAATATGTTAGATATATTTATTCTAAATTGGCAGATTTATTGGGAGCACTATTTGAGACATTGGATTAATGGGCAGCTCCTTTCGGTAAAGAAATTAGAGAGTAAATAATTCAGCATAGACTTAAATAGGGGAAAGGGCCTTTCAGGACAAAACAATTATTTTGAGGGAATTCGTCCTTGTAACAACGCTTGATGGAGAATGCCCTTATTGTTGAACTAGATGCATTCCCCTTCAGGTGCACGGCGCGCATGTCTCTACATAAGAAACAAACAGTGTAGTGAAAAAATACCAAGTGTATGTTTACCAGCAAAAAGTTATTTCTCACCGGAGAGAATTTATTCATACAAAATACGCACATGAGAAAGTGTTAACGTCCCAACTAGACCATATGGGTGTAGCTGGGCCAACACCGGCTTGCCAATAGGACGGGAGGCGGATCGGGAGAGGGACGTGTTAGATGGTAAACGCACGAGACTCAGAACTCAAAAGATTTCATTTCTGGACAATTTTAACTAAAACAGTGGCGTGCTTCGATTGACGGGGACAGTCGTGAGTCTGTCACCTCTGGCGTCGTGACGTGGAATTTACTGACGATGGCGAACATATAATTACATAATACAAAATTTAAACAAAATTGATAAATATTCACAAAATAACAATAAGCCAATATATATCACGAAATATCATACCCTTGTTCGCCCCATTACAGGGGGGTTCTCAACCAATGCATCTAATTTAATTTGCAAAATCCACAAACTCCCCACCATGGGCGTACATTCCTTACTCCCATTACATTACATATCATGATAACCAACATAGGCATATAGCAATAAAATAATAAAAACAGCATAACGTCCAGTCTTACCTATCCAACTATATATTACAATATCCAGCCCTTACAGGGGCTTCAACCTACGCCCCTTTCTACAGTATATGATACAGGGTCTGTACCAACAGTTAATCAGTATCCTCATCATAAAGTGTACAAAGGACTTGAGCTCATCACCTGACCGCAACATGTTCCACGCTATATCATCCATCTCAGCATTGCATGCCCTTACAAATATTTATCCCAAATCATGCTAGTCTCTGAATAGGTCGACAGACCACATACCCGTTCAGCTGTCTTAACTTTTACACACTCTCCTAACCAAGTTATAGTCTTTAACCAGGGTTAAACTTCTACAACAACGGCCAATCAAGGCCAGCTGTTAGGCTTAGGTTATACACTTGTCTTCATGTAATCACAAATACCCACGACACCTTTCACTTTACAAGTTACACATCTGGGAAAAAAAACTCTTAACGCAGGAGGCAAAATTTTTGATATAATCAATACTACCCACAGCTTCCAGAAATTTCTCAAGTTGTTGTTTCTAAGTGCTCTCTCACACACAAATATGTCACGTAGAGAGGGTGGGAACGCCACACATCTTTCACACCCTTCTACCTGACCCAGTTGTGCGCCCAATAAGGAGATATGTTGAGGGAGACAAGGCGTGAGGGGAGCTTCCAAGTTACACTTCATAAGAAAGGTTAAAAGAGCCGAGATTTGAGCAAGCCTCTATTACACCCCGCACCCCCCAATGTTGTCCACTATTCACTTGTTTAGACCACCCCTCCCTCCCCCCCCCCCCCGCCTTTCCGTCCCACACACCCCCGCACGCCTTTTCCCTGCGTGCCACTCCGTCCCCCCCCCCCCCTTTCCCCTACACCGCGCCCTCCCTTCCCCCTCCTTCCCCCCTTTCTTAATCCAAATGTCTTTCTCAAGGGAAACTTTAAACAGATTCTTATTAAGCCTGCCCACCAGCTCCCCCACACACATGGTGCACGGTGGTACTATAAACTGTCCAGTTTGACGCAAGAGGGTCCGAACATCTGTGTTGCCAAACTCTGCTGAAACACCACAACAAATTTTGAGCATTATCTGAATAGAATACGTTAGGTAAACCACGCCTGACACAAACCTGAGAATAGTCAATTTACAATCCTTCTTTGACAGAGAGTCAGTCAAGTCCAAGTGAAACAGCCCTGAAACTGCACAAGTAAACAGTAGCAATAGAAAACTCTCTTGGCAGCAAATCCAAAACAAACATAGGTCCAGCATAGTCCACACCCAAGTGGTTGGAAAAAGGGTGGTGCTTGACGTACTCTCATCTCTGGAAGGGGGGCCAACTGTTGGTTACAAGACCATGGAATATGCTACGGCCGGACACCCAAGTTCTAATATGGATTTTGACATCATTCGTAAACCCCACAATCAGTAATGTTTCTCAAAGTAGAACAGGGTAGCAACACCTGCATGTTTCACAGAATTATGTTGAAACAGAATAATAGTCGTTGCCAACGATGGCCTGCTGGAATTCATGACTAGGATGTTTACTCCCATACAACCTGTTCGCCTTATTTAAGCGTCTCCTTGACACACGCGAATAACACTCTCATTATCAAGAAAGGGCTCAACAGTTACTCCTTAAAGAGGAATTACAAGAGATAGTTTTCCCCTGAGTAAGTTGTATATCCAATTGCCTTAGAGTAAACCTCACTCTTGTACACAATACAATTAACTTAGTCTTAGCCTTAGTCAATTTTTCTTCATAGACGTCAAAGGACCTTACTTTTGTCACACCTCTCAGCTCCCATACAGTTGATAATGAATACATAACACAAGCAACCCCCCTTACTAGCCTTACACAATTTACCCCACCGAGTAGAACTCAAACACAGGAGAGATGCATTAACAGTACAGGCAACAGTCACCGTCTCTTCTCACATGTCCCCACCACCTGTCGGACTCCTTCGCTTCTTCTATGCCTGAGGTTGACCGAGAGCGGTATGACAACCCATGCATGGACCATTCCAGCCACGCGCTCACTACAATACAAGCGTTCCGCAAGCACACCCTAGTAAAATTTAAGTCAGCGGGATATTCTTTTCCTGGACACGTGGATACCACAATTGATAGGGGAAGTTAAACTCTTGAATTTCTGTACCTCTATTCCTTACAACGGTCTTCCACTCACACGATTTTGGGTCCTCCCTTAACCCAAGAGGTAACACGAGAATCAGTCCCGCAAATACAAAGAGAATACATCAAATGAAGGGAGACAATTAACATAGGTTATCAGCCTAGCACATAGAAGACCAGCTAAGTAAACTCAAGCGAGGCAAGGTTAATGCTCTAATGGAGATACTCTCCCCTAGACATGACCAAGGAAATTTTACATATGCCTGTAGGTTGTACAAGTCTGAGGTAGACACAAGCTCCATACCCCTGTCTCTGAAGCATCACCCATAAAGCGTGGAAGCTCTACATTTGTCATTAAGTTTTCCAAGAAACCCACGAACATAAAACCTGTTCACATTCAATGTCTGAACACACACATGTAATTAGTCAAACATCTTGAAAATGTGTAACAACTCGTTGGAAGCTACTTCATCCCACTCAATACCTTTCCTCCACACGTCCTGGACAATACACCTTACATACTCTGATAAAGGGGCTTATGAGCCCAAGGGGGTCAAAAAAGCTTAGCTAGATAAGGCTAAGAACGCTCTTTTGTAGATAATTACCTAGAGGAGTATTTACTCATTAAACCACAACAAAGCTGAAACAATCTCGAGATACATACCACTGCCAGCACCTAAGACTTTAAACGCTTCACCGTCTGCACCACAGCCACATCCCTGGTCAAACTCTCCACCTCATTTTATTACCTGTTAGAGTCCATTTAGTCAAAGTCATTCACCAGCCTTAGCAAAAGATAGTAATGCCTCAGTGAAACTTAGCTTACCTTCTGCAACATTACTCAGCATCAGGGACCAACCAATCATCCACAGACAAATTATCTTTCAAATTACTCACAACCTCCGAGGCATGAACAAGAAATCTAGACGATACTGTATGGTGGCATTAAGCAAGAAAGGAACTACTTTTTGTTACCCGAGCAAAGGCAACACGAGTGAATCTCATCGACGTACGTATCTCCGCACTCCCAAAGGAATCTATGTACATCCCTATCTTCACTCGCGCACACTGATTTGCAGCAAATGACACCTTAGTAATATCTGCATGACGGAATGCTACTGCCCATCTCCTAAATCTCAAGATTGTTTCACAAGTGTCAGGATTAAGACGATGGGCCAGTTTATCCAAACAGTCATTCAACTGACACAACCGTTACATAGCTGACTGCGGAAGGTCATCAAATTACTGGCCTTACTTGGCACGTGACGAGAGGCTCTACCGCGCACAACCGGACGGTGCAGCGAAGTGTTAGTACGTGGGCTGAACACTTTTCAGTCAGAAGGTGGGACTTCCCTCACAACACTTTCTCCATCTTATAGTTACCCTCGTATGTCTCTTGAATACATGGACATCGATTCTGCCTCTCAGGTGCGGCTCACTCTCTCGAAACTTATGACATAGGAATGACTGCAACTATGTTTTCCGTCTAGATTTACATATTACAGTAGTTGAGATCAGAATTATCACGACTTCCCAGCCGGCAATGCAACCTAATACTTGCCACTTACACACACTCGTCTTCTACTTACATGAACCTTTTGTTGACACTTGGTTAAAGGCACTATGCTACACCATAACATTATCCTTAGCTTTTATCCCAACTGAGGTTCTAAATCCCAGACAATTTTTCAACCAGCTTAGGACACACCATTCACATCAGGAGCTGACCGTATGTACTCGCTGCTGATTACGGGAAAACTCCACGAACCGACAACACCCATCCAAAGACCAGACTCCTGGGCCACACAACCCTTCATATTGCATATCTGGTTAGGAAGCCATGTATCCAGTAAGAGGTCAACCCCAACTCGAACATATCTACTGCTAAGGGGACGGTTGTGTAAAGTAAGTCACAGCCAAATGTAAGGATTCCACTCGCCCCTGAGCTTGTCGTTAGGTACACTGGGCCGCACTTAAGGAGCACAAATGTAGTTAGAGGAATTCATCCATAGCAACTAAAGAATGCGACCAACACCCTAAATCCTCAAGATCTTATAAGTCATATACAAAATTACTTACATGCTTTTAGATAAACTGTTATCCAAAAGGGCAGAGTATGCTACAGGTTCAGAGGCACACACCAGTTAGGCTTACTTTCTTCAACCAAGGAACTTGAAACAAGGATCTGTCAGAACCCCAGTGTCAAAAAGTACAGTTTGCCTTGAAGTCCAATTTCGAACCCTTGCTATGCATACATTCACTTTAGCAGCTGTAAAACACAACAGGTACACGGCCTTTTAAAGTCCCACACTCTTCTCAACACTCCCACAGAGCGCTACCCACCTACAATGGGGGGGGGGGGGGCATTCCACTGGTGTGGGGTGTGTGTTAGCCTAAACAATTACTATTAACACTCTCTCTACCCGGTGCTGTTGCCACTTTCACATACCTTCTGTCTACCAGGTTCCTATAGGTAGATCTTAAACAGTACATCAAGAGTGATGTTGTGTCTCCTTCCGCACTTACCACAATTAGCCTTACAAACCCTTTGTAAAGTGGACCCTTAAACCCCCAAGCATCTGAAACACAAGTCTGACTATGTTAAATCTTTCTTCTCAAGTTCGGCGTGAGTAAGGTTATACCACACTTGCACCCAAGTTTCACTTAATATGCGGCTTACCACACAAAAAACCCACACCTCTCATAACCAGGCTGTTGAGAGGCTACAAGGGCAGAGGCCGTACCATGGAGCAAGTTTTCTTCTCAGGAGAGACCAAAGGGCCACTACGAGACTCTTCACACACGGCAGTTTTCCTTGTAGGAGTCAGACCAATCCCTCCGTTTCTATTTCTCTTTTTAGGAAGTCATCAGCCAGGTCAAGATCAACTTCGTGGCCTGAAACCATACACTAGGACCCACTCCATGCCGACTCTCATGGTGTAAAACGGAGACAAAATAAACAAGGGGTTAGCACAAACACCTACTTTGCTCACCTTTCACTCCACAAGGGCTCCAAACTGCGGACCATGGTCGAGTAAGTTGGTCTTTCAATATCCACTAGTAAAGCAGTATACTTACGAGATACCAGAAGACTTAGGAGCAGTACCTGATGCTCAACAGCGACTGTACGTGTGGCTCAAAATACAATACGTTTTCAGGTTTTCCAAAATTCGTTCCTCTAACATACTACAGGCGTACGGGAACAGTTTGCAGCAGTGAGAGTCAAACCTTTTGCACAGCGTCTACTCTTACGCTTCACCCTGCTAGTCGACGAAAAGCGATAAGGTAACCAAACTGCTGACTGCTTCGTATAGTAGACTCGCCCACTAATGACCTGAAACGCTCCCAGTAGGACTGCCACTCAGCACTGTTTACCACTGAACTTTGGTACAACTCAATACGTTGGTAAGTTAACGTTTTCCCACCTAACTGAATCAACAGATCCACTATACTTTGTGTAACTCACCCGTCTGGCTTGTTTTGGTCCAACACATCGGCCAACCTTAGCGCTGTATCCTTATTCTTGGAATTCCTTGCGACGGCAGGCGAAACAACGCCCGTCCCGGCGGCTTATGTCCTCATCAGCCTTCGTTCAGGTTCGCTAATCTCCATCTCACGGCCGTCTGGAAGCGTCTCCCGAGGCAGCAGGCACCGCCGATCAAATTCACTTATGAGTCCTCAAGACATCGTCGTCACTGCAGAATGCTCACACCCCCACCGCTGGTTGACAAGGACGTTCTGGCGCTTCGGGTTACCACATGTCCTTTCGCTTGCCGCTCTCCTCCTTTCCAGCCTTTTGATATCCTTGTCTGTCACCATGCCGGACTGGGAACTATCTTGCTTGCTACGTATTTTTTCCGGGTTGGGCACCATTTCGTTAAGTCCCAACTAGACATCATGGTGTAGCTGGGCAACACGGTTGCCAAAGTGACGTGCAGGCGGATCGGCAGAGGGACGTGTAGATGGCAACGAGAGCTCCAGCAACCAAAAAACATTTATTTTCTCGACAATTAACATAAACAGCTGACGTCGCTTCGATGACGTGGACACAGGTGAGTCCCCCCACTCACACTTGCAGACCTGTCGGTGACCCGTCGAATACTGACCTGGCGAAATATAATTACATTAAAAACACCCCCAATGCTAACAAAATTGATAAAATATTACAAATAACCCAATTAAGCCCAATCTATATCAGAATATCATACCTTGTTCGCCCCATTAAGGGGGGTCTCAACAAAATGCAATTATATTTTTTAATTTGCAAATCCAACAGAAGGTTTACGCTCCTAGTGTTTTGCCACTTTAGCCGGTTGGTATTTCTTATGTGGAAGACATTTTGTGGCGGGAACAATCATACGCCATTAACACAGGACTGTTTGGTTTGGGATGGTTGTCCTTCATGATGCCAATTCCGGAACATATATGGGCTTTTTCTTGTTGTCCAATATGATTATGATCTTGTTCACAAGGCAGGGTAAAGACAACGGCTGTGGCGGTGCCCTAAGCAGACTCGTCATAATGATGTTTGAGTCTAACACTCCTGTTGATACTATGTGAAACTAGTAGAATCACTTCAAATCACTAGTAGTCTTTTCATACTTATCAGAAAACCGACCACAAGAGGTACTTTACTTTACTCGGTCAATTGATCGTTTTCTACAAAGCATTGGGTGGACTACAAGGACGGTTAACTCCCACTGTTAGTAGATGTCATGCCTCAGTGTCGTGGGCGACTTCAACGTTACATACTGGCACTGTGAGAGATGGCTGATGAGTTATGTGTTGGTTCCAGTTGGCCCTCTCTCTCTCGTACCAGAAACATGTGTAACAGTTCTATCCTCTGCTATAAGTCGCGGGTCACCAGAAGGTTGTAATTGCACGGTTCTCTTGGTACTACAGAAGACCATGAGTCTGTACACCGATCGAACATAGTCAATGATAATGTTATTGGAAAACAAACACCTCTGCGGTTTGTTTAACAGTTTGGATTCGGCGGCAGGCAGACTGGCTGGCGGGGGGATGTGTCTGAGTGGTGGAGGAGGGGATCCAGACAATCCTAACCACCCTGCGTTTTTCAAGGGCTTCTGGGCCCTTCTATACAGCCGATTTGATACACGACAACGGAAGCTTACATGTGGGAATCAACATGTTGAGTAGGTAATGAACAAGTTGTTGCAACAGTCTTAATAACTGTACCAACATCTTCTCTTGAAAGGGTAAAGTGTGGACCAAAATTACGTGAAATGGAGTGATCAGTTAAGCACAGGTTTCGGTCTAATATACAAGGAATAACATGTCGATGTTAGAGGATAAACAGGGAAAACATGAACGTAGTTATGTTGTCAGTGGAATAATACAAAATCGCTGTACAGTGGAAAGTAAGCAACTCAAAGAAGAAAATACATAAAGCTGTTGAAGAACGGACAATGAGAAATGTTTCTGTGACAAGTCATAATGAGGATAAAACACTTAATGCAGGAGACGCAGCTGGATGAGATTCAGACAAGCAGACACAACGTGGATAGGACAGGACACGAGTGTCACGACCCCCCATACGATGGCACATTATCACTCAGCATCGAAGTAGTGTAAAACTAGTAATCTCGCCCCCCCCCCATGAGACGTAGTCAATGAACAGGAGTCGACCTGTGTCGTTCCCAATGGTTGCTAACACTTGAAGTCTTCAGGGAGACTGACTCTTTTATATCATCCACCACTTCTTGCAGTTAAGGACCGGACTACTACTCCCGAATGAACTACCTCTTTCAAATTTTGAAAGCCTGCGACGTCAAAGTAGGAAATGGGCTTACAACCATCAGGAGACAGATTACAGGGAACCAAAGAAAGTGGATCAAATTGCCCCCCCTCATACATGCTCATCACATATATTTAATATGGCACACAAGCCTTGTAAAGTTAATTCCACAGCGTTTTTCATGAAGTATTGCCCGAAAAATGACTCTTTTGAACACCAGTGAGGAAGCACTGACACTTGTTTGGATAGGGAGTAATGATTGTCTTCACTTTTAAATCAACAAAACAGTGTCCTAGCGTAGTTAGACATTTCGACGAAGCAGCCAGCGATAATATCATTTCTCTTTGAGCGGGTGAACAGAATATTCAACCACTTTACAATATGTCCGGTGTGGTATTAGCTGAGACTATACGGATACTCTTTTAAAATGAGGGTACCGCCATTTCCATAGGACCCTTATGTTTAAAACGACCTATGGGCGCCACACTCTTTAGTGCCACGGGCCTCTCCCTTCACCCAAGTCCCGGGGAAGTTCTCAAGCACCATGACACCCGCAAGTATACATGTTTATACAGTATAAAGGATATACTGTTATCTTCGGAAATGTTTGTCTCTCACAAAGCCATTATTCACATAAAACAACAGTAAAAAACCACACATTAGATCAAAGTGTCATTATGCACAGACTCTGCAAGACAAATATGACATGATTTAAATTCACATAAATACCATCTTCGACATGTAAGAAAACCTTGGTGGGACCCAACTTATAAGGATGGATATATAACCCATGAACATAATCTTTTTTTTAGCTTTCCAGGATATATTTTGTTTTTCTGATTAAATGCGTAAGTAACACATGCATAAATTAGTCATGTTAACTAATAAATCGCCGCGCCGGCCGCTCACTCACATGTTCTCTCTTTGCCTTTCCCTCCCCTCTCTCTCTCTTACTCTCAGTCTCTCTCTCTCTCTCTATCTCTTCCTCATCTCTCTCTCTCTCTCGAGTGTCCGTGAAAGAGGAAGAGAGAGTTACCAAAAATACTTTTTTCTACTTTTATATATATTATATATATATATAGCTTATATTATATATTATCTATCATATTATATATATCATATTTCTATATATATATGAGTATATATATATATATATATTATATATACATATAATATATGTATATATATATAATACATGTATATAATAATATATACAGATAATATATATATACCATATATATATATATATAGTATATATAATAGATATATATATATACTATATTATATATATATATATATATCTACACAATATATATATATAACCTATATATATATATAATATCTTATCATTATAAATATTATTATACATATACATATATATATAATAATATATATATATCCCTATATATTATATATATACATAGAATATATATCTATATACATATGATTTAAATATTACATATTACCCTATACTATAGATACATATACACTATACATATATATATATATACTATTATATTATATATACATATAATCATCATATAATATTATATTAATATATACATATATAAATATTAGTGGTGCACTAAAAATAGATTTTTTATTTTTAATGCGTGCTGCGGGTTCTTTCTGGTCCATTCACGTAAAAAGAAACGTATCGCAAAATTGTGAAACCCAATACCATTAAATTTACCACACGGCGCCGCCATCCGAGTGTAAAACGTTGAGATTTTTGGGCAAAATTTCAAGATTGTATTCAAATTCGTTCCGCCAGCTGCACGTTGTTGTTACACTATAATGTGATGATAAAAAAGGGCACCTTTCTTAGTTTCATTTTCATATGTTTAATCTGGTATTTCACTCCAGTTTTGGTCACCCGGAATGCCTGTCGCTCTTTCACTCAAGGTCCCCCTCTCTGCCAGAGTAGTAGCCCCTCAATCGGCGTAGGGGGGGGGGTGGATCATGGCGGCAGTGGGGCACCCATCTTCTCACCATGTGGCCTGAGTAGCAGTCAGCAGTCGACTTGCGGGAGTCAGGGTACCGCTTCCTCGTGGTCCTTACAACGACCTGCAGGAGGAACTGGCGCTGTTCCTCGTCCTTTCGTGAGGGTCAGCCTGGTTTGTAGGCCTGGCATTCCGCGCATCACACCGCGCTCGGGCGAAGCATTCAACACCCCGCAGCTTTCCCGGACTCACACGAGCGGCGGCTTGTAGCCCTCGCTGTCCTCCTCCAAGTCGGCCGTGATCCGTGTGAGGAACCACCCGCCTCCTATGGCCCCGAGGATCTTGAAGAGCTGCTTGGACGACGGCCGGACATCGAAGCATCGCCACCGTCTTGGTCGCGAGTAGCGGCGCTCTGAGTCCCACTGCGGCCACTTACGCGGGGCGGGTCCTCGTCCTCATCCTTCCTCTCCTTGCAAGTCTATGCAGGACATGTCTTCGCTTGACCCGAGGGGCAACCACAGACCCGTCGGAGGGTCGAAGAGATGCCCAGAGCTCACACCAAGCCGCCTCGCCAAGTACCGAACAGGTTGGCGGCCGAAGACCGGGAATCGTCGCCTTCGACAAGCGCCTCAGTCGGGGAGCGCGGAAGCGCGGTTCACGAAGGGCCTAGCCGCTCGGGCACAGGTCCAGCGCCGGCCGCAGCAGCGACGTATGTGGAGCTCCCGGAAACCACAGGGCACGGCGGCGTACGTGCGGACGACGAAACAGCCGGCACAGCGCTGAGCCTGGGCCTCGGCTGCCGTCAGCCGGAACTGCTCCCCTGAACGAGGAATGACCTTCACAGCGTAGATGCCCCTTGCCATCAACCTCGGCCCGGGGGAGCGAGTCCCGGCGGCCGGGAGAAGCTGGTCTATTGTGCCGCGGCATGTTCACGGAACTCATTAGTATTTACATCGAGCAATACGCAAACAGCTCCAGGAATTTCCCGGTAGTCGGCTATTATGTGTCTGGGGCCGTCGGAGAGGGAAGGTCGGCGGAAGTTGAACAGCAGCCTCGTCCACGCTCCCACTACAAGTCATCGCGGTGAACGGCTCCGGCGTGGTCCTGTCGATGAAACTCCCCCACCCGCCTTGCGAACCTCTTGAAAAAGCTGGATGTCGGAGGCCGCCTTCGAGACTCCAAGGGAGGTGGAGAAGGCCTTACCAGGACCCAGCTCGTACCGTGGTGCCGGCAGGCAGGTGGAGGACGGGCCGATCCAGGCTTCTGCTCGATGAGGGGAAAGCCCCGTTTCAACAGCCCGCTGTTCACCGCCGTGGTGTCGAAGCGGAGATCCGCGACCCGCTCCCTTTTTTCCAGCTCCCAGCCATCCAGCGCTTTGAGCACGGCCTGAGCGCAGTTCCATTGGTTCGGCCGGACGGGAATCTTGGGGAGGTGAGGACGCTTGGACCACTCCCACGCCCCCCGAACCAGGAGCGGGAGTTCCGTCGACGCTCCCTCCCCCGCACGCTCTCCGGGACGATCTCATCCGTCCCAATGGACGATGAGAACGGCGCGGGGTGAACGCGGCCCTTATGTACTATCACTTCACGGCAGACACACACCTCTCTCGGCACTTATCCGTAGCGCGCCGGAAGGATTCGCGGTTCTAGTTTATACCAGCTCGGCGGGGTCGTGTCCTAAGTTCCGTGCTGCAGCTGACAACACGTGAACCGCATTGCGGTTGGACACCTTGGTCCGGTCGAGCGCGGCGGCCAGTTCACTGTTGAGGACGGACTTTCGCACGCTCGCCCGCATGCGCTTCGGAGTATGTGCCGACGTTGAGGGCCTCTCGTCGTCGCCATCGTTGAAGACGTTCCCTTCGTGTGCGCGCCGCAACGGCCGGGTAGGACTGTTGCCGGCACTGGCACTGGAGTCGGAAGAACTGCCCGCGGAAGAACTGCCCGAAAGCACAACGGACCGGTCAAGCTCAAGGCACACTTTCGCCTCCGCTTCCGCCCGCCGGCGATTCGTTGACTCCAACTTCTCCTTGACCTTCTTCTCTTTGACAGCAAGGGACATGTCTCGAGAACCGAGAGAACCGCGGGCTCGTCCTCCCTTTGGGCCAGCAGGAAGGACCGGTCCTCTTCCTCTGTGAGGAGTGTAAGCGCATCTTGGTGCGCGATGTCGAAGAGGCGACGCAGGGATGCGACGAATGCCTCTTCCCTCGCCACCTGGGTCGGCCCGCGCTTCGACTTGCTCTTCTTCAAGGAGACCCACTCATCGTAGAGTCGGATGAGTTTGTCGCGCGCCCGGTGGGCTGCCTGGACTGGAATGCGTGCCCGGGCCCAGAATGCGAGTACCTCATCGATCACCTTGGCCGCCGCGGGCTTCTTCTCGTGCTTCAGTTCCAAATGAAGGTGCAGGAACAGACGGAGAGCTTGTCCTCGTGTTGGGAGTCGGCTTCCCGTAAGTTCGTTCAGTGTACTATGTACAAGGTACACAGTCGTGTTTGACCTAGTCGTCGCCATCGCAACTCTGGGGAAACAGGAGAGGGGAAGGCTATTATTAGTCAATTATATAAAAATTTTATGTAATGCGTCAAAAGAAGAAACATGTCAAATGGATGAGGATGATTGGAAATTCCCTGAGGAACAGCACTTTCTGGGCAACAAAAATGTAACAGAGCGAATAAAAAACGAACCAAACTGTTATAGAGGCGTTGGTAAACAGTTTCTAAGAGCCCACGGTGCCAACCGACACTCCTTTCCGGTCGAAACGTGCACTAAGACTGAGCCAACCAACGGGCAAAATACGGCCCCGGAACGCGGGCTAACGAGTTTTTGCCTGTTTTGGCCTGACCTGGCCTGGCTCCGATCGACCGGAAGTGGTGAATAACATGTTATGACAAAAAAGCCAAAATACGTGAAATGCAATTAATGATGGAAAATGTTGTTCGAAAATGTTAAAGTAATGAAAAAGTTGATTTTTCCGAATGTCAACTTTGACCTCAATTCGCGACCTCAATAATTTTTAAATCCTTGATTCNTGTCTCGAGAACGAGAAACCGACGGGCTAGCCCTCCGCAGGAAGCCAGTCCCCCGGAGGCGGCTTTGCGGCTAGTATCTATTAGGTCTATACCTTTCAAATTGTAGACTAATGGTAGAAACTGAAACTCATGTTCATTTCAATTTTCTCGTATTGCATTGGCTCGTCAAGTAACACTAAACATGATGTATACTACTACAGTACTTATTATGAGGAAAGACAGCAAAAGGAACTCGATTAATAAGGTATTTTAATACTATCATAACCATGAATATAGACAACCGACAAAGAGAAGACTCAGATGATGAAAATATTCAGAGTTGTTTTGGGCAAAATTGATATTCCAGGTGCTATCTTTCCATGCTGTGTTCTCGCTGACAACACTACAGAAGACCTGAGGTGATAACTGATGTGCAGAGGCTTCTAAACCAAGAAAACAGTCACAGCAGAGTCTCATTTTGAGGTAAGCAAGTGCTAGGGACACAATACGTACTACCTACCACTTGCTTACCTCTTGACGAGGCTCTGTTATGACTCTGTTTTCCTATTTTAGAAGCCTCTGCACATCAGCCATTACCTCAGGTCTTCTCTGTGTTGTCAGCGAGAACAGAACATGGTAATATAGCACCTGGAATATCAATTTCACGCAAAATAACTCTAAATTCTTCCAACGTCGTAGTTTTCCCTTCGTAGGTCCACCCGCGGCGACCCCGACTTATCCCCACAATGCACCGATGTAAACAAACCGTGACGTAGTTATGTCTGGGGCCCATTAAATACACAGTGGATTTGTGGCATCCTGTAGTGTGTGCCTGCATGCTTTTTGGCATTTGTTACTTTCAGTGCCGTTACGGTAAATATACAGTATGACTGCGCAGATCTCGTCCATTATAACCTCCTTTTGGTCAATTTATAGTTTCACCCAACCAACGATTTCCTGATGCGCCTTATGCTTTTCTGGTGTGTTTTTATTGTTTTGAATGAATCTGCTGACCGTTTCTGTCGCATTTTTTTTTTTTTTTTTTTTTTTTTCTTCCAAAAATGACAAAAAAAAAAATGAACCTAAACCCAACCTAACCTTTACCTATACCTAACCTAACCTAACCTTTACCTAACTAAAGAAAAAAAAAAAAAAAAAAAACTGGTAACTTTCTACCAAAAAAAAAAAAAAAAAAAAAAAAAAAAAAAATTGCGACAGAAACGGTTAGCAGATTCATTCAAAGCATATAAAAACACTAGAAAAACATAAGGTGCATCAGAAAATCGTTGGTTGGGTGAAACTATAAATTATCCCTCCTTTTTGGTTAAGATTCGTTTTATCGCCCCTGCCATATCTCGCTTACTACCTTATGAAGGACTAATCTTTTGTCATACACGTCTTCTTCTAACTTTCAAACCTCTTGGCAAGCTCTTACTTCGGTCAAAATCGCGCACAGAAATTATATAATAAGAATAAATAGTTGCAACTCTGCCGTCGCCATCAGCACAGTCAGAGACCGCGGGCCAAGCCCTCCCTCACGTACAGCAGCCAGGCTAGGCTAGGTTAAGGTTAGGTTTAGGTTTAGTTTAAATCTTTCCATCTTTATGCGCTGTCCGTGAGGGAGGACTGGGACTGGGCGAGGCACCCGTCCCAGGGACTAGACTACACTGATGGCGACGGCGGAGTAGCAACTTATTTATTACTGTTAGATAATTTTGTCCGTGATTTTGGCCAAAGTAGCAGCTTGGCAAGAGGTTTGAAGGTTAGTAACAGAAGAAGAAGGTTACTTAGAAGGTTAATAACATTGTCGTTGGTACTTGCAAAGTGTCTAGATAGGAGTATCAAAGTATCTTATCTTATTAGTGTTTGGCGCTGCCAACTCCTGCAGAATTCTATTGATCAAAAACACTCCATTTGTAAAAGCAACAAATAATAACCTAATCAAACCATTAAACTAACCTAACCTAATCCTCAAACTAACCTAACAGACGGGATGCAGTCAGTTTGTATACTAATTGTTTCGAACACCAGTAGATTCGTACACAAAAAAGTAGTTTCGTATACGAAACCATAGTCGTTTCGTATTCTCACCTCGGAGTTGAAAGTTGTTTCGTACATGATAAACCTTCTACGTTGTTGTGTTTGTACACATTGGCACACAGCATGCAGTGCTGCGGTGTGTCCGTCTGAGCCATGATCAAGGGACAACACCTGCTGGGACTGCCAATCTGGTGGGTAACGTGCTGCCTCTGGCCAGGGATTTGGCGCTCAGCAGTCACGTGATATTTTGGCTACTTTGCAATGGATATATTTGATTAATACTCCATATTTAAGTAGAACTACTATTACCAAAGTAATTCTCATCTTATTTTTTGCTCAAAGACCTATAATACTGATATTTTTTTGGTTTGTCGGAACTAATTCGTCTGATTGCATGCAAATATGGCATCTGCTTACCCGTGTTCAGGCTGTAAGGAAGAAGTACTTACGTCCGCGTCAATATGCCAAAGTAGTTAGCACTATGTCATTGTTTGATATTTTTATTTATAAGATGTAAAACTTTTAATTTTTCAGCAGCATAGCTGATGTAAGATAGTTTAATAATGGTTTGTGGTTTTAGAAAGAAAAAGAAATACACTACATGGATAAATAATTTGTATCATTTAGTACGATAGAGAGAGAGAGAGAGAGAGTTGTGCTGCACTTACGTATATAAGAAATTTTTTATGTAATGTCGTTCGTTCTACATAACATCTTAAAGATGCAAAAATAAGCACCACTGAAGATCCATAAATATGACTCATACATAAGTAAAATGCCCGGAGCAGCAATATTTTGGCAACAGAAATTGGAAAAGCGATTCTTTTGCTCAGTTTGTAATAGTTTCAATATGTTTCGATGCCTAAAGTCAGTACCATATTAATATAATATGCTTTATACATTGATGCAAAAAGCTCTCATAAGACTGCCAGGCTTTTGAATTAGTTGTCAAACTTGACTACTAGAGTTACGAAATGACACCTGGTATGTAGGAAAAAATTCAAAACCTGGGTACGAAACAATTAACAAAACCTCGGTACGAAACAACTTGTGTACGAAACTCCCTGTAACCACGTAACCCAGCCTATGAAAAATTTTATGTTTGCACATCGTTTAATTGTTACTTTCACATTCGTTTTGACCTATAGAAACAGTAGAAAGGTGAAAAATACTTTAACCGGGACACAGTCATGTTCTAAATATTAGCCCCAAAAACTAGTCTACAGCAGGTGAGGTGAGTCTATTGTGTTGGACTTATACTTATAGTAGATCCGAAAGTAGGGATTTTCGACGAATGAGCTTGAGAGAGATGTTTCTTAGAATCCATTTAGGTAAACAGAACCCATACTCCCAATTGTGTAGAGAATTCTGGTCCTAGTGTAAAACTTTAGCCAAAAAACTTGCAGGCACACTACATGACAGGGTTGTTGATTTTTTTTTTTTTAAATAAAAAAGAATCAGATTTATTTGATTTAAATGAGTTTTTTTTTTTTTATTAATTTGATGTTCTACATGAAATCTAACTACTACAGGATATTGTTTAGCATATTTATAACTAAAAAGAGATAGAATAAGTGAATTAAAAATGCATATAACATGAATATAACATATAATGCATATTCAAAACTGAGGAACCGCCTCAGTACAGAAAAGGCAGCAAAACTTGTGTTCATTTTGAAGTCCATGAATCAACACACTCCTCCTCATGATCATGATGATGCTTAAATTCTTTGTTGGGTCTAACCAATTAAATTAAAGTGGAATTTGTTTATTATATGCAGTTACTTTTTTTTAGCTAACTCTGGATGATAAACATTATGAAAAAGGAATTTGTACTATTATGGGTCATTTTAAATTTATCTATACTTTTTCTTAATAATGCTAATTCCACTACTGTATACACTATACATTGATTTAAATAAAAAATGTTATATAATTTTTGTTGTAGTAATAATTACTTTGCCGGTTGAACAAGAGTATAATATTTTTTTTGTTTGATAATCATAATGCACATTAAAATTTTGTTAATATCACTTTGGCTTTTTATAAACAAAAGTAACATGCACAGTCAACTGTTGGTTATAGTAGTGTGGCTTTTTGTACGGTACAACAAAAATATATATATAATTGAGAAAAAAATATTTCTGCTGTGAAAACAGTCACATGGCAATTTGCTATCTAAAAGTGCCACAGTGGATTCCCCACACCACTCGTTGTGTCTCATTATGATATAATTATACTACAATGATAAAATTGGTGTTCATAAAGCCCATTTGCTTAATTTTCTTTCTTTCCCCTCTTTTTCAAATAATGATAAGGTTATGATTTTAATCAGTGATTTAAAAAAAAAAATATTTAAATCTTTATTTAAATCAGTGATTAATAACTTTATTTAAATCAAACAACCCTGCTACATGATGCCACAAATCCACTGGGTATGGTACGATTGCCCGCTAAAGAAACAGCGTTAAAAATGGACGAGGACTGCGCGGTCATTTTCTGAGACACTGACTATGTATGTTTTCCTGGCCAAAAAATGGTGCTTTTTCAGATAGAGATATTTTTATTTTCCGGAAATCTGATTAAAAGATTGTTTTTTTCTACATTTTTCTACAAATCCTAGGGTCGCCGTTTCCATTGATAACAATGTATCTCCATCAGAAAAAGCACTAAAACTTGGCCAGGAAATAATAGTGTGTCTCAGAATGCAGGGAAGTGACGGAATTGTAGGAAAACAAGTGTGCCCTGCCTCGCATTCGCCAGCCCGCCCTCCAGCCGCCGAGTGGTCCGCTCTGCCACACCCTGCCGGGAGGATTATTACCCTAGCTGAACCTAACATAACCTCCCTAAAGTGGGGGCTCTGCCCCCCTCGACCACCCGGCGTGATTATTAACCTAACCTCCTAAAGGGTGGGGGTGGGGGCCCTCCGACCGGGAGGGTGCGTCCTGTATGCGCTATTAGACAACTATCATCAATTTTCTACAATAGTATACAAGTTTTGAAGTTAAGTAGAAGTGGATTATACTGTAAGGTATACTGACACAAAATTATATAAAAACGTGTGGGTACGGTGGTAGTGTCCGCCCCAGTTTCTCGTCCATTAGAGCCACAACAAATTCTCCGTTAGGAACAGCATCACATATTAAGTAAAAAAAAATCTGGAAATCTTGCAAAACGTCGTAAATTAAATGTTAGCAAGTGTGTGTTGCACTGCTGTTGCCGTCCTAGAGAGTTTCTCAAACTTCACTGGTTGGCGGCGCACTAAGATATATCTTAGACTTCGGCGGCGCACCAGCTATAATTAGTATATATATTATATATATCTATATTCTATATATATATATATATATATAATATATATATATATATATATAATTATATATATATATATATATTAGGGTGTCCCAGATCATAGAGGGAAAAAATGAAACATGTTTTTTTCACTTGCTCGTGTTTTACTTCTGTTCACACATGCATACGAAGAGTTCCTGTGAAATTAGATGAAATTCGGAGAATATTTAGGGGTCGCGACAAACTGAACAATTTCTAATAACCTTCAAAAACAAGAAAAAACTCAAAACATCCCACATTTTTAGAAAGAAACTTATAAGGAAACCAAAACAGACAGTTTTCATTGTTTCCATTCAGAAAGCCTTCTTTTGAAGGTCCTCCTTCTTTTCCCGCCCCACAAGTTTCCGATGGTGGTGGACTAACTGGAGGAGATACTTCTCCTGTGGGCGCCGACTTCGTGGACCCCAGGTAGCGCTGGACTAGGGCGATGCCCCGCTCCGCGGCATCGTTGACCACTCGGAGGCCAAGTGCCCGTTTCCGAGCGTCCTTGAATCGGTCGTCCTCCTCCCACAATGCCGGGTCCTTTGCCAGGAAGCCCTCGTCCGCGTCGAGTTTCTGAAGAAGGACCGTGTCTTTCGAAGTGATGAAGGACGAGAGGGTGGAAGACATCGTCATCTTTTTTCCCTCCAATCGCTTGAGTTCCTTCTTCGAGGCGGGCTTGTCCAATGCCTTGACCATCTGCTTCTTCTCTCCACATCAATCCTTGAGTCGAAGAAGGCCAGTCCCGCGTTATCCTCGGAAACGTACCACAGGTGGCGTCGCAGGGCTTGTTCTGCTGCTTGGCAACGGTTTTGGTCAGGGTATGTCTTGAGGATCTCGAGGAAGAGCACGTCGTTCAACGGAGCTTTCACAGAGATCGGTGCCTCATGCCATTGCTTGCAGTACACCAGAGCAACGAAGAGGGCCAACTCGTTCCACTTCGGCTTCTCTCGACCAGTCAGCGAACAGCTGGGATTTCAGCATCTGAAGCTTGAGGCAGTAGATGGCCTTGGCCATCCACCGGGCTTGGATGGGAGAGCTCCAGGAGGGCGGAATGGTTTGGCTGACCTTCACCACCGAGGAACAGGTAGGAGAGACGGAGAAGTTCTTCATAGTCCTCCCTGGGATGTTCTTCGACATCAGAGCCGTCTTCAGAAGGCCAATGCGTCGTCCTTCAGCTGCTGGCAGTGTCCATTGGTGGCGAAGAACTCTACAAGGTCCTCCGATGTTTCCACCGTCTCTCTCTGCGAGGAATCCACGAAGGACCATCGATCACGGAGTCGTTTGAAGATTCCAATGTCAGGACCAGAGGAAGAGCCGAGCTGGCTTTCGAAGACATCCTTGAGGATCACCTCGTGGACATGATGGCGGCAGGCCAACCAAAGCAAGCTTCGTCCGAGTTCTTGCTTAATCCGAATGCAAGCACCTTGCACCATGCCAGTGTTCGAAGCCGTGGTGTCGAAACAGAAGGCGATGATCTTGTCCCTGACGCCCGCTTCATCCACCTCCTTCAAGACCACTGCAGCCACGTTTCTGCCAGTCGAATCCGAGCTTGCCGGGACCCCAAGAAGGAACTCGGCGTCATCTTCCCCTGTGAGGAGGACGGCGATGCGGTCCTCCGTATCGCCAGAGAGGGATGGCAGGAGTTTTCCGTCCCAATGCAGGACCAACCTCTCAGGTATCTCCTGGTTCCGCAGTTCCACGATCTTCTCGGCGGCTTGCTCTCTCCCCGCAATTCGTGCTCGATGGACCGTGCTCTTCGAGACCGCCATACTCCCAATGTCCATTCCAAGAACTTGAGCGGTAGCTGCGAACGTTGACGTTGCTTGCCGCACCTACAACTTATCTCGATCCCAAGTTGAAATGAGGTTAAGATCCTTCACGGAGATCGATGGCGACTGTTTGAGTTTTTTCCTCTGGCTTCGGGATCCACGAGCCGGTGATGACGTCGTCGACACAGGACTGCTGCTGCTGCTACTGCTTTGGCTTTGGCTTTCCGCCCTTTCAGTCAGCCTGGCAATGTCGCTGTCTTCACGTTCCCGGAGCCGCTTGAGTCGAGTTCCGCGCTCGACCTGCTTCTCCACCTTCTTCGCTGTCACGAGGTCAATTCCAGCCATGGATGATTCCCCTGTCTTCTCTCTGACTCCGTAGGAACTCCTTGTCCTCGTCCTTCACGTCTGCCCGTTGGAGAGAGGAGTGTGCGAGGTCGAAGATTTCTTGGAGGTCTCTTTTGAAAATCTCCTCATCCATACGATGTTTCGGCCTGTCTTTGTTCTTGTTCTTCTTGAGGTCATTGTACGCCTTTACCAGCTTTGACAGCTTCGTGCCGGCGTGTATTACTGTAGTTGTCGGAATCCCGGCGCGCGACCAAAGGGAGAACTTCCTCCACCACCGCCTTCTCTGCTCCCGCTCGCCGTCTTCCCCATCTCCGGTGGTGGTGGTAGTAGCGGAGGAGGACCTGCTCCTTCGATGGTAGCCGGGCTCCGGTAATTTCATCTATTGGAGCCTTGTCGATCAGCCAAAGATTACTAGCGGCTCTTGTTGCCATGTTGATAACCTGAGGGAGAAAAAAAGTGGAAATTTAGAAAAATCCTGAAATTAGAGTCACGTCACCTAAATGTTCACTTTGTCGGGACCCCTAAATATTACTCAATTCACCCAAAATTTCAAACGCAATACTGTTTTAACCTATGAGAGAACCGGAATAACACACGAGCGTGCAACATTTCAAAACTTGCATTTTGGACACCCTAATATATATATATATATATATATATATATATATATATAATATATATATATATAATATATATATATATATATATTTATATATATATGTATATATATACATACAGAAATTAACACTAAAAATAATGTGTAAATAAACTACTATGTAACAACAAAAACATACCTGATTAGTGGGACACGTGTGCCTGCCTGGAGTTACATATCCGCTCAATGTTAGGAGGGACAGTTGACAGACACACTCTCATTTCCTCTTCAATAGCCAGCAGTTTATTCATTTTCTTAGTTTTTATATTTGTGAGGGCTGAGTATCCCAGTTCACACATATATGAGGTTTTAGATTGCGGTTTTGTGTGAAAACCTCATATATGTGCTGTTACACATATATGAGGTTTAAAAGAATATTTTCTGGGTCCCTTTGGATATATGTGGGTGTTCGTTTTCCATTTGAATCCAGAACTTTCTAATGTCATATCCAGATATTGCAGTTTTAGTGTGCGGTCATTACGGATGTTGATTAGTTCCTCTTCTTCAAGGATGCTAAGTTGTGGCTTGCTCAAGGGATCGTGAACGAATGGATTTCTCAGCCAGTCATAACTTTCAGCAGATATATTTGGAAAATATTTTTCTATGCTCTTTCCTAGGCTTTCAAGGTGCTGCTTAATGAGTGGAACAATGTCTGTATATTTAGCTTCAGCAGTCTTTTGAAACATGTCAATCTTGCCTTCACTCTCCCTTTCATTCCAGAGCCTAATTTTTCTACCAAGGCTTTCATTTTGTCAGAAGATGTTAACATATTTTCATTTCTTCCTTACATACTTGCATTAACCTTGTTCTGATGTTCAAATATATCTGCCAAGTAGCATAATTTTGCATTCCAAATTTCATCAGCAAGTAATTCGCAGAATTCTGTTTTTTCCTCAAGAGTAAAGAAAAGGAGCATTTCCTCTCTCAGTTCATGCACCCGGGATAACACTTTGCCTCTTGATAACCACCGGACTTCTGTGTGGAGGAGAAGACCTTCGTGAGGAGATCCCATTTCTAGACAGAGAATGGAAAATAGTCTTGACTGGTCTGCTTTTAAGAAAGTTTATCATTTTCACAACATCATCATGAACAAACTTTAATTCTTGTCCGAGTGTTTTAGCAACAAGAGCTTCACGGTGCAAGAAACAATGGGTAGTAATCAAATCTGGGTTTTCCTTCTTGACTAAGGACACAAAACCTTTTACCGATCCCACCATGGATGGACAGCCATCTGTGCAAATCCTACACATAATTTCCATGACAAGTCCTTTTCTTTCAAGTATTCTGTCACTGTACAAAAAAATATCTCCCCCTGTGGTTTGCACCAGTTCTTTGCAGCTAAGAGCTGTTCAGTTATTTTGTTATCAGCAACATAACGGATGAACACTAGTAACTGAGGTTTTCCTCCAATGTCTGTTGATTCATCCGCTTGTAAAGCATAAATTTTACCTTTCACGAGTTCACACACACTTTTTTCAATATCAGACGACATATCCTTGATTCGTCTACCAATCGTGTCGTCTGAGAGAGGAATTTTTTTCACTTCCTTTTCAGCCTCATCCCCAAACAATGTTTTCACCACAGCACAGCAAGCTGGAAGGAAGTATGACTCTGCAATTGAATGGGGTTTCATTTGTTTTGCTGTATGCTCTGCCACTAAATAGCTTGCTTTCTGTGCCTTTTCTGCCACCTTCACCTTTTTCTCAAACCCAGGCCTTTGTTGTTTGTTATCTTTCAAGAGTCTTTAAAGTAATATATTGGCTTCTGAGAGAGGTCACATTGTTTTGTTGTTGTCTTGAAGAGACACTCTGTGAGTGTCTCTTCATTTTCATAGGGGTCATAGATTCATTTGATAGCTCAATGCCGCAAACAACACATTTTGGCTTAGGACCATTTTCATCATCATAGCAAGTGAACCCAAGTCCAAGATAACTGTCGTTATACAGGTAAAATGACTTACTACGGTTACTTTTGCTGGCACGTGTCGTCGTTTTGACCACGCTCAGACCTGGATGACAAACACTCACTTTCAACTCATATTTCTGCCCGCTCGGACCTGCACAACTCCGCTCACTTTCAGCTGTCACTTCTCTGTGCCCGCTCGGACCTGTACGACTATGCTCACATCCAACTGTCACTTCATTTTCCATACTAGGGTCTGGACGAGAGGACTCACTTTCAACAGTTATTACTGTTACTTCGCCTTCGGTGCCTTCGACACATTTACGTTTTGACTCATGATCAACTGCGACTTCACCGCTATTGCCTTCAGTACACTTTCGCTTTTTAATGAGGTACTTATCCATTTTTTAGGCTTGGACCTCATTAACACCACAACAGCGATGGGTTATGAGGGGTCGCGGGTGCACGGCCGCACTGACCACGTGATAACTCAGTAACACCAGCAGGCTGCGGCTCAGACTGGTACAGTACGTGTACAGTACTCGTTCGACACCTATTGTGTTGGAAGCGGGAAGTCTTTTTTTTAAGCATGAATAACTTATTTATTTATTCTCTTTTTGTTACTTTATCCATCTACCCAAAGTACTTACAATATTATTAAAAGGACCTATTAACTCATTCATTTAAAATTTCCATCTTCCATATAAATTAACAAGAAATGCGACCTCAAAGAGCAAAATACCCATAGCTAGGAAAAATTACCAAAACTACGGGGTCCCACGGCGCACAGGGGGTTCCCACGGCGCACAAGTGTGCCGCAGCGCACAGTTTGAGAATCACTGCTCCTAGGTGGCAGAAATGGTGTTAGGATCCACCTAATACAGTGATGCCGTGAGTAACTAAGAACACAGCACTCCTGTGGCACTATGCCACACTCAAGGAGCTGGTTAAGGCCTTGTGAATTAAGAATACGCCCCTGGTCATGGCTGTATCCAGCAGGCCACAACACTTCACAGGTTGTGGCTGGCATCACACACCACCTGTGCAGTAATGCTGTCATACCTGTGCCTGTTAACATACACCATCCCATTGGGCACAGCTGCAACTTTTTTTCACCTGGGTTCCCTTAACAGCTGCCACCACACGTGGGAAGCCAGTCATTCAGTGGCACAGCTTCCTGAGTTGTTGGAGACTCCATGAAGTGGGGCACCATGTTAGGGCAGACTACAACATGAACTCTTTGGCTTATCACCGTGGCCAGGGACACACCCAGGTCATCGCCAGCACATGTGTGTCCAGTGGCCGGGCAGCGTGAGATAACCACCAATGGGGAGACACCTTGGTTCCTCTGGGTCCCACTTGCACTCTTATCTTTGACAAGGTCAGGGGTGATGGGTATTCCTGCTCGGTCAATTCACCGTCACTGCATTCTGTCGCCGCATCGCCACACCGCCGGAAAACTGGTCCTCGTCTTCTTGACCTTTCTTCGCGTCCTTCCTCCGCCACGTCTCGCCTTTGTTTACCTTGAGCGGCTTCTTCGGGGCAGCAAACACTTAGTCATATACTCTGCAGGGCTATAGCTTTGCCTAACAAGCTGTAAAAAAAAGCTTATTTTTCCTTACTTATAGCAACTCAGAAGCGTCATCAGTGTAACTCTGGCCCAGTCATGCCACTCATAGCATTTTAGCCACTTGAGAGTATCTCATAAAAATTCTTTGCCACTCGGGGCAACTCAAAGCTCTGAGTAGCTAAGAGTAGCAAAGATTCTTTATAAAAGCCACCCCTGATCTAAAACACACTAGGTAGTAGTTACACTGCAGGTTTTGCACTTAAAGTGCTTTTCATATTCAATGGAAATGGTTTCAGAAAATATTTTCTTTTAATGAGATGTAGAGATATTTTTTTATAGTTAAGTAATAAGTTTTTTTAAAGTAAAAATGTGGTCCATGGCAAATTAGCCCTCATAGACAGGTGGGCTGGAGGGAAGCGGTCACTTGCCTGTATCCCATGGGAGGGATTGAACTCTGCCCCCCCCCCCCCCTCTCTCTCTCTCTCTCTCTCTCTCTCTCTCTCTCTCTCTCTCTCTCTCTCTCTCTCTCTCTCTCTCTCTCTCTCTCTCTCTCTCTCTCTCTCTCTCTCTCTCTCTCTCTCTCTCAATAAACATGCAAGGATAGAATACGATACATGAATATTCTTCTATTCAATTGAAATTTGCTCAGGAATGTGTACATACACATACATGTGTATGTGTACACATACAGGAATGTGTACATATACAGTGCATAAGTAAAAACAAAGTTATACACTAAATCATTTTCATTAAATCAATACATACACATAGAGAGAGAGAGAGAGAGAGAGCCAGCCCGCCCCTCTCTCTCTCACTCCCCCATTATCTGCCCCATTACCCATTATTGGTTGTGCCTGATGTGCAAGGCTTAGCTACACTTGCCTGCATTGAAGGTCACTAGCCACTCACCACTCCACTCCTCCACCCTGTAGAGTGGTGGCGTGAGGCTCCTGTGCTAGCCTTACTCCTTGGCTGCAAACACTGGCTGGGTGTTAGCTGGAGGGTGAAGCAGGAAGCACCCTTCAAGGAAGCATTTGCCTGCTTGTGTGCTGACGGCCACCAATGTTACAGGTGCTGAGGTGAAGAGTCCAGGTCGGCGCCAACGCCAGGACTCCTCCCGGCTTCCCTGGTATTAGGGAATGCTTGGTTCATCCCCGGGGCCTCCACCAGGGTTCCTGCAGGACCAGCTGACGCCTCCCACCACAGGGGTGCTGGCAGAAGTAGTGCTGCAATGGAGGGTGCGAGGACCTACACTTGTGACCACTGTGGGAAAGTGTGCTCCAGCAAGACAGGCATTAAGACACACATCCGCAGCCATACTCGCAAGACAGGGCTGGGGTGTGACCACTGTGGCAAAGTGTTCACTCGTAAGAGTGATATTAGGAGGCACATGCTCACCCACACTGGTGTGAGAGACTTTGAGTGTCAGGAGTGTGGGAAAACATTTACCCAGAAAGACAATCTCAACACACACATGCTCACCCACACTGGTGTGAGAGACTTTGAGTGTCAGAGATGTAGGAAAACATTTACTCAAAAGAGCGGTCTTAACAGACACATGCTCACCCACACTGGTGAGAGAAACTTTGAGTGTCAGGAGTGTAGGAAAACATTTACTGATAAGAGCGGTCTTAACAGACACATGCTCACCCACACTGGTGAGAGAAACTTTGAGTGTCAGGAGTGTAGGAAAACATTTACCCGCAAGAGCCATCTTAACACACACATGGTCACCCACACTGGTGAGAGGAAGTACAAGTGTGATGTTTGCGGCAAGTGTTTTCCTACCAAGAGTTGTGTTGCCAAACATATCCAGACACACCTGTGAGAAGGGAGTTGCTGTGTGTGGGTTGTGCTTGTGGTGGTGGGTGAGGGGCTTGCCAGGCATATACAACGGCACCTGTGAGGTGTTGTTAAGAATATCAATAAAGCCACTTTAAGAAACATTGTGTTCAATGTTTAATTTCACAAATTACAAAGGGAAAAATTAAATGGAGAGAGAGAGGTTATAATAGGTTCACCATGCATCAGCAATGAACAGACTTAGAAGAAAATACAGTATTATTATCATTATCACTCTTCCTCCTCCTCCTCTTCTTCATTGGCAACCCGTCAGTGTGGCTCGGTTGGCAGAGCTACAGGCTTGCGTGTGCAGCGTCCCTGCGCATTCGGTCAGCGGTTCGAGGCCACCAGGTTCGTCCTGGCGTGGTGACACTTTGTATAGTCAATAACCTTGTAGTTGGTACATACTTGCAAAGTGTCTAGATAGGATCAAAGTATCTTATTCTTCATTGGCACTTCCTTCTCCTCTTCCAGAAAGTAATATTAGGACTGAAAGAATTAATAAAGCAATTTTCTGGTTGTGTTTTATGATTATTAGTGTTTATATATTTTTTGCCACAACACGTTATTTTTTTATGCTTTAAATGATAAAAAGTAAAGGAAGTAAGAGAGAGAGAGAATAATTCAGGCGGATTTAAAATGACCACCTAATCAAAGTGCAGTCAAACCTTGATATAACGGACCTCGATGTAACGGACTCCATTTGCATGACAATTTTTTTTTTTTTTTTTCATTTCAGACTGCTTATCGCCGCTCGAATTGTCAATTCAACATAATTGTATTATTTTCTCATTTTACTTTGGAATGCTTGGGTTTTAAGGAGTTTTGATGTATCACATATTAAGATATATAAGGAAGGAGCCTGTGTTGCTAGTGATTTAGTGGTAGAAGGTGTGTATTGTTTAAAATAGTGACTATTAGTGTTAAAGCGTGGCCGCTGCTACGTCTCCCTGTCACCTTAACACCCTAAATCACCCTTATCTAAGGTAACACGCAGTGCTACTGACCTAAATAGTGACACGTGTATAGAACTGCACTTCACAACCATATAATATATATAAAAATGAGCATTAGTCATGATAAAAAGCAATACCTTTGGAACCCACGGCTAAACTAGCTTGTTGTTTGTTTACCTTTCACTAGAGCTTGAGCTGACTACCCAGACGGTGGGAAAAAGTTTAAAACTTTTTAGGGATAACCCACCTTTACGGGAGACTTTTTCTTCCTTTTTATCTATTTTGGGGGGGTGTTTTTTAATGTCTCAATTTTTTGCTGGGGGGCCCGCAGCAGCCAGGCTGGATGAACGCCCTTTAAAGTTTTTTTTTATATCTTTCTATATGTATGAATAAAAGCAATTCAAAAGTGATTTATGTCACATTTAACTAGAATAAAGAAATTTCATAGCAACCAAGCAGTAATGAGCGACCTGGATACTTACTAACTCTCCTAAAAAAAAGTCCCGAACAGTCGTGGGGAGGGGGCAAACCCCGCTGTAGGGCTGTCACTGTTTACCTCCAACAAGTACATGATCTGGTTTTTTTTTGGATTATTTCTCATTTATTTTTACGTTAGGGCGGGCCAAATTCAGCATGTATGCCCTCACTGTTTTTCCTCCCAACATAGCTACACGCCTTTGTGTGTGATTATTTTTCATTAGTTCACCATTTTTTTTTTTTATTTTTCCACCCATTGGGAAAAAAACCCTCGCTATAAAGGACATCGGCTTTAACGGACCACTCCTCCCCCTTTTAGTCCGTTATATCGAGGTTTACCTGTATTATCGCTTATACCGTCGGTTTTCCCTCGCCATAGCTCTTACTCACGTTGCTCTCACCATTGGACTTGCCCACCATCAAGAAGGGGCCCCTTTTCCCTTCACTTCTTTAGATGCCCATCCCCCCAAATCATCCGTTATAGCAGGGTTTTTTGTTATTGCATGGAAAAACATCCTCGTAAAAATTACCCAAAAAATGGAAAAAACATAGAATACGAACCACACAAATATATGTCACTGGTTGAGATTCCCAGCCAGAAAAACAATGAAGTGCTTCCCATAAAAGTATAAGACTGGGAAAGTAACATTTTGTGGCAGCATTGTGGAGATGAAGATCCCAGAGAGTGATGCAGAAAGGCAACAACATGTTACTATAAAAACACGTCGCTCAGTCCATGAACCTCACCTTTGTGGAAATCTGGGAGCACCAATATCACCTGCAACAACAATACTAACAACAACTACAACACATAATCCTACTTTATACTTTATACCTTTATACTCCCTAGTCATCCCTCATACTTGTCACATCTTATCTAGGCCTTGTTTGCACAGAGCAATTTGGCCATCCTCCCCCTCCCAGGAAACACTGAATTGTATTTGGCATCGTATGTTGTTGTATTTGGCGAATATTTCCCCCCAGGAAATGCTCTCTTAGTGTCCTCGGTGTGTTTCCCAGACAAAAGTGTATCATATCTACCATGTACAGGGAGGTCCCGTTATACGAGCATTCGATATACGAGAATCCGATGATACGAGATGTGTAAATTAGGGTCTATTTTCAATTTACGAGATCGAAAATCCAATGTTACGACATTCAAACTGGGGTGAGTAAAATTACCAAGTTATTTACTAAAGTAAATTACAAGTTATTTACTAAAATTATAAAGTCATTTACTGACTATATGATTTTACCTAAGGTTGTACGATAATCAATCTGAAAATATGATAATTCTGGTGGCTCAGTACGACAATGTGGCCTACAAAAATTCACAACCCTGGGCGAGAAGCCAGCAACGGACGTAGTATAGCCAGCAACAACCTGCCCTCTCACTACCTAGATACTACTTTCCCTAATGACGGAAGCTACAAAGCTGAGTGAAAGCTCCCTCGATAGGTCGTAAACGAGTAGGAAGGTTGTGACTGGCTAAGGCGTCATCCGTCACCAGCCAATGACAAACAATTTTTAAAACTTCTCGACCAATAACAAGCCAGCGATACATATTTCCGGGGAAGAATGGCATGCCAGACTGCCTCTCCGCCTTCTGTCCCCGTCATCTAAAACTAATTCTCGTTTTATTTTGAATGCTTGCGTTTTAAGTTGTTTTAATGTATCAGATAGTAAGATATATAAGTAAGGAGCCTGTGTTGCTAGTGTATTGGTGGTAGAAGGTGTGTATGTGTGTTAAAATGGTGAATATTTGTGATATGGGGCGGCTCCGCGGCAAGTATTTCTCCGTCACTCTGCCCCGCCAGCTCGGCCAGCAGTCACCTCATCATAACATCTTTAAATCACCCTTATTTAAGGTGACACACGGTGCTACATTGATTTAGATAATGACACGTGGATATAACATCTCACCATAATCACTAAGTTGTATAATAACGAGTGATAAGACGTTTAAGCCTGCCCAAACCTACCTTGGCGGAGGAGGCGGCGGCCTGCCCCGTCCGCCGCCTCTCTCAAAAACCGCCGTCATCCGCCTCACCTGTGCCTTCCAGAAGAAGACAGTCAGCTCCTACGCCTGTGATAGCACCATAGGATATCACCAGTGATCATAGGATTCCTCAAAGGGTCCTCGCTTTCCTACTAAATAATTACCAAGGAGATCTCCGCTGGCGGCGGACATCAGCTGCTGCCCGCACAACACAACACCCCGTTATCAGCTGTATAATATGTGCCTTCCTGAAGAAGTCAGGTCAGCTCCCACGCATGTGATAGCACCATAGGATATCACCAGGGATCATAGGATTCCTCAAGGGGTTCTCGCACCCCTACTAAATATTACCAAATTTTATGATAGCTTGAAAAACATGTTTGTTTTTTTGTTGTTTTTTTAATTGTTGGGATCCTGGAACCAAACCTATATTTTACCATTAGTTATGTGTTTCGTTATACGAGATTTCGCTTTACGAGTATGCCAGGTGGAACCTAACTGCTCGTATCTTCGGGACTTCCCTTTACTGGGATCCCAGTTCTCAGCGATGAAGATTAAAGAAACTTTTTATTAGCTTACCTTTATTTCATGTCTCGGTGTCTAATAATGATGGAGATAAGCAAGGAGGTCTTAAGCCACCAAATAGGCAAAAAAGGGTTGACTCTGAGACTTGTGGTACCAATGAACATTTTTCTTAATGCTTTAATGATTGGCAAACTGAGGTGGATGTTCTGCCGGTGCAAGCATCATCGTCAACATCATCACGTCCATTCCTAAAACAAGTTATTCATTTTTACACCATTTCTTTGAGGCGTCGTCCCCATAAACTGTAAGCTGAGGCATCAATGATTTCACCATTCCAGGAACTACCACGTGTAGGTCTCACGGCTCTTGTGGCTTCCTTGTTTTCTTATGTTCTTATGTTCTTATTCCTGCGCCCAAGCTTCGCCATGATTTTGATTGAGGAGGAATAGGCTATCAGTAATGCTGTAAGTTATGGTGGAAGAGGAATGGCAGAACAGGCTATTAAAGGCCTCTTCCATTTGTGTCCAAGTTGCAGGAACCAGTTCTTTCAGTTCAGGGTTGGGTTCAGTTCCTGGTTCTGGGTTCCCGTGTCACAAATGGAACGCAAAAACCCTGTTTTTTGTTTACAAACAAACTCAGCTCGGTCATCTGGCGAGGCAAGAGGAAGGGGCGTTTTCTCATGTCTTCTGTAGGGCTGTGCTCACATTATACGATGATTCTGATGATAAACAAATAAATTATATACCAGCAACATCATGCTGGCTTTGGCATACGGATTTATTCGNCGCATCAGCATGCGACGGCACCAGGGTGTCCGTTCATCGGCTGGGCGGGGTGGGACCACGTTTGGGTTAATTTAGTCAATAACCTTGTAGTTGGTACATACTTGCAAAGTGTCTAGATAGGATCAAAGTATCTTATTCTTCATTGGCACTTCCTTCTCCTCTTCCAGAAAGTAATATTAGGACTGAAGGAATTATAAAGCAATTTTCTGGTTGTGTTTTATGATTATTAGTGTTTATATATTTTTTGCCACAACACGTTATTTTTTTATGCTTTAAATGATAAAAAGTAAAGGAAGTAAGAGAGAGAGAGAATAATTCAGGCGGATTTAAAATGACCACCTAATCAAAGTGCAGTCAAACCTTGATATAACGGACCTCGTCGGATGTAACGGACTCCATTTGCATGACAATTTTTTTTTTTTTTTTCATTTCAGACTGCTTATCGCCGCTCGAATTGTCAATTCAACATAATTGTATTATTTTCTCATTTTACTTTGGAATGCTTGGGTTTTAAGGAGTTTTGATGTATCACATATTAAGATATATAAGGAAGGAGCCTGTGTTGCTAGTGATTTAGTGGTAGAAGGTGTGTATTGTTTAAAATAGTGACTATTAGTGTTAAAGCGTGGCCGCTGCTACGTCTCCCTGTCACCTTAACACCCTAAATCACCCTTATCTAAGGTAACACGCAGTGCTACTGACCTAAATAGTGACACGTGTATAGAACTGCACTTCACAACCATATAATATATATAATAATGAGCATTAGTCATGATAATAAGCAATACCTTTGGAAGCCACGGCTGAATCTAGCTTGTGTTTGTTTACCTTTCACTAGAGCTTGAGCTTGACTAGCCAGACGGTGAGAGAAAGCTTCAACATTTTAGGGATAACCCATCACTTTACGGGAGACTTTTTCTTCCTTTTTATCTATTTTGGGGTGATTTTAATGTCTCATGATGCTGCTGCTGCTGCTGCCGCGGCAGCAGCAGCAGCCAGGCGTGGATGAACGCCTTGAAAGTATTTTCATATCTTTCCTTATATGTATGAATAATAGCAATTCAAATGTGATTTATGTCTACATTCAACTAGAATAATGAAATTTCATAGCATACCAAGCAGTAATGAGCGAGCCTGGATACTTACTAACTCTCATAATACCAGTCCCGAACAGTCGTGGGCGAGTGTGGCAAATCCCTGCTGTAGGGCTAGTCACTGTTTACCTCCCAACATAGCTACATGATCTGGTTGTGTTTGAGATTATTTCTCATTTATTTCACGTGTAGGAGCAGACCAAATTCAGCATGTAGTGCCAGTCACTGTTTACCTCCCAACATAGCTACACAGTCTGGTTGTGTGTGATTATTTCTCATTTAGTTCACCATTTTTTTTTCATTTTTCCACCCATTGGGAAAATACCCTCGCTATAACGGACAATCGGCTTTAACGGACCACTCCTCCCCCCTTTAGTCCGTTATATCGAGGTTTACCTGTATATATCGCTTATACCGTGCGGTTTTCCCTCGCCATAGCTCTTACTCACGTTAGCTCTCATTCCATGTGTGACTTGCCTACCATCAAGAAGGGCTCCTTCTCCCTTCTACTTCTTCAGATGACCCATCCCCCCAAATCATCCGTTATAGCGAGGGTTTACTGTTTATTGCATGGAAACAAGACTATCCTCGTAAAATTACCTGAAAAATGGAAATACATAGAATACAGACACATATCTGTATATACATTGCATGGAAAACAATACCCTCTTAGTAAAATTACCTGAAAAATGGAAATACATAGAATACAGACACACAAATATATGTCACTGGTTGAGATTCCCAGCCAGAAAAACAATGAAGTGCTTCCCATAAAAGTATAAGACTGGGAAAGTAACATTTTGTGGCAGCATTGTGGAGATGAAGATCCCAGAGAGTGATGCAGAAAGGCAACAACATGTTACTATAAAAACACGTCGATCAGTCCATGAACCTCACCTTTGTGGAAATCTGGAAGCACCAATATCACCTGCAACAACACTACTAACAACAACTACAACACATAATCCTACTTTATACTTTATACCTTTATACTCCCTAGTCATACCCTCATACTTGTCACATCTTATCTAGGCCTTGTTTGCACAGAGCAATTTGGCAATCCTCCCCCTCCCAGGAAACACTGAATTGTATTTGGCATCGTATGTTGTTGTATTTGGCGAATATTTCCCCCCAGGAAATGCTCTCTTAGTGTCCTCGGTGTGTTTCCCAGACAAAAGTGTATCATATCTACCATGTACAGGGAGGTCCCGTTATACGAGCATTCGATATACGAGAATCCGATGATACGAGATGTGTAAATTAGGGTCTATTTTCAATTTACGAGATCGAAAATCCAATGTTACGACATTCAAACTGGGGTGAGTAAAATTACCAAGTTATTTACTAAAGTAAATTACAAGTTATTTACTAAAATTATAAAGTCATTTACTGACTATATGATTTTACCTAAGGTTGTACGATAATCAATCTGAAAATATGATAATTCTGGTGGCTCAGTACGACAATGTGGCCTACAAAAATTCACACCCTGGGCGAGAAGCCAGCACGGACGTAGTATAGCCAGCAACACCTGCCCTCTCACTACCTAGATACTACTTTCCCTAGTGACGGAAGCTACAAAGCTGATTGAAAGCTCCCTCGATAGGTCGTAAACGAGTAGGAAGGTTGTGACTGGCTAAGGCGTCATCCGTCACCAGCCAATGACAAACAGTTTTTTAAAACTTCTCGACCAATAACAAGCCAGCGATACATATTTCCGGGGAAGAATGGCATGCCAGACTGCCTCTCCGCCTTCTGTCCCCGTCATCTAAAACTAATTCTCGTTTTATTTTGAATGCTTGCGTTTTAAGTTGTTTTAATGTATCAGATAGTAAGATATATAAGTAAGGAGCCTGTGTTGCTAGTGTATTGGTGGTAGAAGGTGTGTATGTGTGTTAAAATGGTGAATATTTGTGATATGGTGCGGCTCCGCGGCAAGTATTTCTCCGTCACTCTCTGCCCCGCCAGCTCGGCCAGCAGTCACCTCATCATAACATCTTTAAATCACCCTTATTTAAGGTGACACACGGTGCTACATTGATTTAGATAATGACACGTGGATATAACATCTCACCATAATCACTAAGTTGTATAATAACGAGTGATAAGACGTTTAAGCCTGCCCAAACCTACCTTGGCGGAGGAGGCGGCGGCCTGCCCCGTCCGCCGCCTCTCTCAAAAACCGCCGTCATCCGCCTCACCTGTGCCTTCCAGAAGAAGACAGTCAGCTCCTACGCCTGTGATAGCACCATAGGATATCACCAGTGATCATAGGATTCCTCAAAGGGTCCTCGCTTTCCTACTAAATAATTACCAAGGAGATCTCCGCTGGCGGCGGACATCAGCTGCCGCCCGCACAACACAACACCCCGTTATCAGCTGTATAATATGTGCCTTCCTGAAGAAGTCAGGTCAGCTCCCACGCATGTGATAGCACCATAGGATATCACCAGGGATCATAGGATTCCTCAAGGGGTTCTCGCACCCCTACTAAATATTACCAAATTTTATGATAGCTTGAAAAACAAGTTTGTTTTTTTGTTTTTTAATTGTTGAGATCCTGGAACCAAACCTATATTTTACCATTAGTTATGTGTTTCGTTATACGAGATTTCGCTTTACGAGTATGCCAGGTGGAACCTAACTGCTCGTATCTTCGGGACTTCCCTTTACTGGGATCCCAGTTCTCAGGATGAAGATTAAAGAAACTTTTTATTAGCTTACCTTTATTTCATGTCTCGGTGTCTAATAATGATGGAGATAAGCAAGGAGGTCTTGAGCCACCAAATAGGCAAAAAAGGGTTGACTCTGAGACTTGTGGTACCAATGAACATTTTTCTTAATGCTTTAATGATTGGCAAACTGAGGTGGATGTTCTGCCGGTGCAAGCATCATCGTCAACATCATCACGTCCATTCCTAAAACAAGTGATTCATTTTTACACCATTTCTTTGAGGCGTCGTCCCCATAAACTGTAAGCTGAGGCATCAATGATTTCACCATTCCAGGAACTACCACGTGTAGGTCTCACGGCTCTTGTGGCTTCCTTGTTTTCTTATGTTCTTATGTTCTTATTCCTGCGCCCAAGCTTCGCCATGATTTTGATTGAGGAGGAATAGGCTATCAGTAATGCTGTAAGTTATGGTGGAAGAGGAATGGCAGAACAGGCTATTAAAGGCCTCTTCCATTTGTGTCCAAGTTGCAGGAACCAGTTCTTTCAGTTCAGGGTTGGGTTCAGTTCCTGGTTCTGGGTTCCCGTGTCACAAATGGAACGCAAAAACCCTGTTTTTTGTTTACAAACAAACTCAGCTCGGTCATCTGGCGAGGCAAGAGGAAGGGGCGTTTTCTCATGTCTTCTGTAGGGCTGTGCTCATATTATACGATGATTCTGATGATAAACAAATAAATTATATACCAGCAACATCCACTGCTGGCATCTTTGGCATAAGTTACGTGTTACGGTACCGAATTCAGTATAATAGCGATAGTTTAATATCGCCTAGTCAGTGGGTGAATGGTTGGCTTTGGATACTTTTAGAAGACTTACAACATATATGCATAGGGAGGCCGTGTGAAGTTGTACTGTGCAGACAGCGCGTAAATAAAAGCGAGCAATTATCTTGTTACCCTTTGAATAACAATGCGTCATAACTACGGTAGCCGAGATAGCCGTAAAAAGTGGACAAGGACTGCGCGGTGATTTTCTGAGACACTGACCCGTTTTTCCTTGCCTAAAATTAATGTTTTTTTTTTTCAGATGGAGATATTTTTGTTTTCCGGAAACCTAATAAATTTTTTTTTGTGATTTTCATGGCTAATATTTAGAACATGACTTTGTCTGGATCTAAGTATTTTTCACCTTTCTACGGGTCTGGACGAGTGTGAAAATAACAATGAAATGACCTCCTAACGGGGGAGCTCCGCTCCCCTCGACCCCCCCACCGAGATTATTAACCTAACCGGTAAATATCCAGATGAACACCGAACTCACTTTGGTGGACGAAACTATTTTTTTCTGGTGTTTTTATGCGTTTTGAATGAATCTGCTAACTGTTCCTGTCGCAATTTTTTTAAGATTTACAAGACTAACCAACCAATATCTCCTTAACTAAGCAATGCACTTGTAATCTTACCTTGGAAATGGGTTCAGGGTGCCTCCAAGCCTCTTGGAAATTACTTGAATTAGTGGAGATATGTATAAGTTGACCATAATAAATTAATGAAAAGTTAGGTCAATAATCTGTCATTGATGCCTCCTTCTACCCCGCACACGCCATCGGAGCCAATTTCCAACTCAATTAATGTAACCTTAAATCTATCCTACAATCATGCTTGTGGTGAGGCATACATTTCTAACTAAAACAAAACCTAAGCTTAACCTAACCCAACATACTTTGACCCTACAACATAACCCTCCTAACTTTATGAAAAGATTAACTCACCTTATTGATGTCACTGATGGCGGCTACTGGCAAGGTAAGACGGCGGGAAGGGAAAAGGGCTTGTACCAAGAGTCATGATGGCGGTCGAGCGACGAACGACTGACGAAGGGTACCATGAGACGGATATTTTTTAGAACGAAGAGCAACGACGACGGTCGGCGCGAAGACACGGGGGCACCCGTGTCTTCGACCGTGACCTACGACCGTCGTCGTTGCTCTTCGTTCCAAAAAATATCCCTTTTATGGTACCCTTCGTCGGTCATTCGTCGTTCGACCGCCATCATCACTTGGTACAAGCCAAGTCTTAGTCTTTCTAATCAGTTATTACTTAATTATTTTCACTAGCAAATTAACACTTTTTTTTATATATAAACAGAATAATACTAAAAAAAAATCATTTTTTTCTTATTACTGATCATTAGTTTCATAATATAATTTTATCGTTAATTAAATGTATAGTCTATCTTTTACTTCTTTCTTTTATGTTCCTTTATAGTTCACACACTTCCTTATAGGGTGATGGAGGGTTTGCTAATCATGACCTGACCTGATCTGACCCCCTTGAGGACTGTGGGCAGGTGAAATAGGTGTGATGTAGTTGGTTGGTCGCTTTTATTAGTGAAAATACATATAGGGGAAAATTATGTAGCGTGCGACAGCAAGGGATATCTCAAGTCACGCGCCTGGGCCAGTGACAAACGACTACGTGTGAACGCACCTGTAGACTTCCATTGCCTTTGCAGTCGCGCTTCTGGAGACGCGCGACTGAAATTGCCTCGTGTAAACAGGGTCTAACTGTCCCGGCCATTCAAACCCACCATGATATAAAGTTTCTTGCCATCAAAATCGAAAATAGTTTTGAGGTATATTTGGTTCCAAAGACTTATAAAAAATAATAGATCCTTAAATCAACATAGGGCAGAAACTACCGTAAAAGTGTGTGTGCGTGTCATTTGGGGAGGCGGTAGTGGAGTGGTTAGCGTCTCCGACTGGCGTTCTCGGTGACCCGAGTTCGATCCCCGAAGAAAACCAAAAACCTTTCTGCACCGTCGAGTGGCCTAAGAACACCCACATGCCCTGCCCATCAACTCTACCTTCGATTGCGGAGGACACAGGGGCGGCATGAGCCTGTAATCACAGGCGTCACTATAAGAATCCTGCCTGCGTCACCACGGGCGAGGACCAACCATCAGAGCCCTCAAGTGAACCTCCAGAGCCTACCATCCGAGCCCTGGGTCACCACTGCCTACAGGCGCTATAGGCACAAATGTAAAAAAAAAAAATTGGAAGTGTGTGTGCGTGTCATTTGGAATGACACATTTGGCATTGTGTTATTTTGTGTCTCACTAAGAATCTTTTTCAGGACATTGTCAAACTCTGCTTCTTCAAGTATCTGGGCTGCAGTGTTTCAAGTTCCTTTTCCAGCTTTTCACTTCTGATTGTATATATCTTTTCATATTATATATCATTATATTACATTATATATTATATTTCATTATATGTATATCTTTTCAGTCATTCTATTTTTTCAAAGTCAATTGAATGACTTTAAAATGTGAAAAGATATACACTACCCTCCCGAGTTTCACGCTATGCGAGTTTCGCGATCCTCGAGTTTCGCGCTGAGTCCTAAATTCGTACCATCCCGACTTTCGCGCATTATCCCGAGTTTCGCTTTTTTTTTTGGGGGTGGTGTGTGGGTTTTGTTGTGTGTGTGTGTGTGTGTGTGTGCGTGCCTACAGCGCCGTTAGGCAGTGACCTCCAGGAGTGGGATGGTAGGCCTGGAGATTAACTTGAGGGCTGTGATGGTTGGCCCTCGCCCGTGGTGGCGCAGACAGAATTTCTATAGTGACGCCTGTGATTAGAGGCTCATGCCGCCCCCCTGTGTCCTCCGATGCACTCGCAATCGAAGGTAGAGCTAATGGACAGCATGTGGGTGTTCTTAGGCCACTCATCAGTGCAGAGAAAGATTTTAAATGGATTTTACAGCCCTCATCAAGGATCGAACTCGGATCACCGAGAACGCCACTCGGAGACTTCTTCTTCTTCTTGTGACCTTTTCTGCTTAGTATCACTTTGTAGGTCGTCTGTCAAGCTCGTGCTCGAACTTGACATATATCTTGACGCTAACCACTCTGCTACCGCCTCCCATAAGAGACGTACGGGACACATCTTCCTTCCTTCCTGCTTAGTATAGTATAATAATAGGCTTAGTATGGCTGTATGTAGTCTTGCTTTGTTTTTTCCATTTGTTTGTGTTTTTCTCTACAGGAACAGCCGGTGTCGCATAAGATAGGTAACACCTCGAAATAAGTAGCACCTTACCTTACTATTTACCACAAAATACTCCTTTATAAGTGATTAACCATGACGTGTGTGGTACTGTGGTTTCTGGAGGTACTGGAGGAGACAGGAGAGAAGAGAGGAAGGCATTGTGACAGTGTTATTGTCGTATAACACTGTCACACAACCATCAGCTGACAAGATATGTGTCAGGCTCACTCACTCAGACCAAAACAGCATCCGCTGGGTGACTCCCAACTCAAGCTCAATCTCAAGCTCCTCTCATCCTTCCTCTTCTCTACGTAGTGTTGGTCGAAGCCACCACCCCGGGAAGCGGGTTACCAACCCTAGGCTAACACCCAGTACCCATTCACTGCTGGGTGGACAGGGGCTTGGGGCATTTTCAGGATATTTTTTTGGGGAAAAAGTGAGTCTCATAAGCTGTAAAATACGGTAGGTACACAGCCCTCAAGTTAACCTCCAGGGCCTTCCATCCCACCCCTGGAGGTCACTGCCTAACGGCGCTGTAGGCACACACACACCAAAAAAAAAAAAAAAAAAAAAAACCGGACTAAATAAGCATTTTTACAGTGTTTACATACCCGAGTTTCGCGATCCGCGAGTTTCGCGCTATGCCTCCGGAAAAAGCAAGCGCGAAACTCGGGAGGGTAGTGTAGTCAGGTGTGAAAAGCTGGAAAGAATGAACTTTAAACACGGCTTCCCACAGACTTAAAAAAGCTGCTTGACAATTATTCTTTCAAAGTCTTAGTAATTTAGTTCATGATTGTCCTATGATCTCGAGTGACATATCTAAAGCACTTATGGTTTCAGTGTATATGTATATGATAAATATTTCTTATATCTCTTATAATCCAATGGTTGATGTCCCCGGGAAGTTAGGTTAAGTATATAAGGTACTATATAGACACCTTCTGTTATATATAAGTCCATTATACTTGGAAGACGGCCTGGAGACAGTCTTTGAACTTTCTCAAAGGAAAAAACCTGAAGATATACACAAACAAAGGTTTTACCCAACACACACATTTATTGCCCGGCTTGGCCTTCAAAATTCTGAAGCACACCAGGACCTTCCTACACAAGTCGGGCCAACTGCACAGGATCTAACCTGCTAACCCATCTGCATACTGCACCTTCGGGGCACTAGAGGCTGTGGCACCACAGCCTGCACGGCCCCTTCAAACTCAACGGCAACAACAACACATTTATTGAAAGTCATACCTGCACTGCCAACCCAACAACTGTTGGGGCCATTACTCCTTCACAGAACACAAGGCCCCAGCTGCCATACAAGTAACACACTGCCACCCCCCCCCTTTTCCCACACAGGACACCTCCCCAGGCCGGGACAACCCATTTGTCCCACAACCCCCACCTAAAAAGTGGATCTTCAGGGCCCTGGCAAGTAGATCCCCTTCCCCCCAAAACCCCCAAAGACCCCGACAGTCCCCCGGCCCTTACCAACCCCCCCTTAAAAAAAAGGGCCAGACCCCCCTTTCCTGCCGGGGGGGCCTTATAGGGGGCGTGGAGTTGTTTTTACCTCCTCCCCCCTTTATTACCGGGTCCCCACTCCGCCATGTTCCTCCCTGCCTCCACAGCCCACCCCCATGCCCAGCCGCCAGCACCCGCCCCCCCGCCCCACGGGGTGTGCTACCCCTTGCCCGCTCCCCCTTTCTAAAGCCAGCATGCTTCGGGCTTGCATGGCCAGCCTTCTTTAAGGGAATTGCACCTTGCCTTGATTTTTTTTAATCTCCTTGTTTCGTTTCCGCCTTAGAACTGCCTCTTGGGATCCTGCCGGGCCCTTTCATTCCCTTTTTATTTCACTCACGAGGGGCCTTTCCCCCCCTCCCCTTCATCTCGGAAACCCCCGACCTGCCCGGGAAAAACTTCCGTCTTTAAAACCACGCTCTCATCAACACTCCTTATTGGGGGGGCGTCGTGAACGTGGCTCACGCCCCTTCTCCCCCTCCTTTCCCAACTATGTTCACGGAGGACGGGGGACCGGGGGGGCGGAGGGGCCGCTTCTGCGGGGTCCCCCGCGCCCTCTCTTCTAGCCTTCACTATCACTCCTTCCTTGGAGGGGGCCGGGATTGGGTGACTTTACCTTTGATGGGGCCCCTCAGGTTCTTTTAATTAAACCCATTTTAGAAAAACCCTCGGAATTCCACATTTGTTCTCTCGCTTTCCTCCCAGTTTTAAATTTGGGGGTGATTTTAACCCCACAGACCTTGGGAACCGGGCCCTCCCGGGACCCGAGAAACCGCTCGGGCAGGCCCCTCTCGAGCTTTCTGGGGGCATGTTTTCTTATCTCTCCTTACTCCACCGGCCCCCCTACCGGATATCCATTTGGGAACCCCCTCCCCTTGGCCTCTGCCTGGGAATGGCCCCCTCCTCCTCCCACATCAAGGGGCCCTTAGGGGACGCCATCTTCCTGTCGTAATTTCTTCCCCTTCATACCCCCACCCCCCCCCCCCTTCCGCAGCCCTCGTTGGCCTTAAAAAAGGAACGGGGCTTTTTTCATAAAAAATTAAAAATTCCTTACCCCCCCTTACCCCCCTATGGATATAATTAAATCCCACGGTCACCCTGGGGACGGGGTTCACCACTTTCACAATCATTCCCACCCCTCCCGCTCTTTCCGGTCCCTGGTGGCCCCGGAAGTGTGCGGCAGCCTTGCCAAGGGCACCCTTTACTGCGGGGCGAAAAAACCCCCCATTCCCCTTGTCCGTAGTCGCTTCCGTTTTTTGGGGGCCCCGATCAAACTTTTGTTATTTTTGATGAAAACGTTCTCATGGGCCTCCTTTTATGTTTCCCTGTCCTTCCCCCTCCTCAGTCCCCCGGGTTTGGCCTTTTTTCAGGAAGGGCCCCACCCTCACCCCCCTTCACTTTCCCGTTCTAAAAGGGTCCCCTTCTCACACTAAATGCCGAAAAAGTCGAGTGCCTTGCCCCCCACATTCCCTACACTCGGCCCCCAGCCCCCGACCCCCCCCTGTTCCCCCCTTCCCACCCCGGCCATACAATTACACTGCTATAACCCCCCGGAACTTTCCTCTCTTTACACGCCTGTCCGCTGGGAGGCGGCGGGCCCGGAAACATCCGAACGAGTTTTTCCCCGTCCCAGATGCTCTGGGCCCCCCTCCCCCGGGCGCCTCAACGCCCCTGGCTGTCGGGGGCTTCCCCTTTTGTGGCGTCATGCCATCCAATTCCCATTTTTAAGCCCGCAAGGCTCCCCTGGGCTTCCCCCTATAGGGCCCTTACCTTCTCTCTATCTTAGTAAAAAATAGAGAAAAAATATACGTTATTTTCATGGGGGTTGGGAAAACCAAAAACCTTCTTTTATCAAATATGTTCGGGGTTTTTCCCCCCACCGGGCACCCGTGCCCGCTCCCGGGCACCACATACAGGAAAGGGTTTACCCCCCAAAAATTCACCTAATAGCCTTTATTTTACCCCCCAAACACTTTTGACACCCCCTCCAAAAATGCCATCGTTGAAAAAATTGCCCCCTGGGACTGCATGGGTCCCTCTCCAAAGGGGTTAAAACCCCCCGCTTCCATCCCCTTTTTTTCTGGTGACGGGAACACCATTCCCGGTCTTACCCGGTCCCAGAGGGTCCCCCCAGGGGTTTTCCCCCCAGTCCTGTCCCCCAAACTTTCTTTCAACTTCCCGCCTCCTGACACAGCCTCTTATGCTGATGACATCTCTTCCTTTGCTCTGCTCCCCCTATCCGGAGGGGTCAAAAAACCATCTTTAACGGGGCTTGTGCGTCCCCTCAGGACCACCCGTTGGGCCTGACGGGGATGCCCGAATCTACCCTTTTGTGCTTTACCCCCAAGGCGTTTCCCAAAATCCGATGGCACCCCTTAAAGGGTCCCCAATTTCCTTCAAACCCCCACAAAATTCCTTTGGGTTTTCTGTTGGAGGCCCCCGCCAACCTGGGGCCGCCACAACAGTACCTGGGGACCTGGCCTCAAAGGTTAACTTAATGAGTCCCCTTCGGGGGCAAGTGGGGTGCGGGCGGAAAACCCTCCTTTATTTCATTTCACTTAATCCGTAGCCGCTTAGCTACGGGTGTGAGGGTTTTGGGGCGGCCCCCACTTCCCTCCTTCACAAGTTAATGTAACCAGAAATTCTCGTATAGTTTGGGCCTTTAGGGGCCTCCCCCGTCACAGCCCTTCAGGCAAATCCTCCCTCCCCCCCCCTGTCAACCCACGCCCACCCCCTTTTCCGCACCTACCCAAGCTTGCCCCCCCCCTGTGCCAGCCCTCCACTCCCCCCCCCCCCGCCGGAGGGAAACCCCTTCATGGCCCCCACCCTATCAACCCACACCTTTTGTAGAGGGAGCCCCCTCCTTCTTTGCTTTTATCCGGGTGATCCCCCCTCCTTTCGCACTCTGGAGAAGACCCCTCCCCCGGGCCTTTTCCTCTCTCTTCTCTATTTCTCGTCCCTTCACCACCTACACCCTGGTCCAAAAGGGGCCCCCCATGCAGGGGCAGGTACCTTTTTCTCCCTCTACACCCCCTACAGTAACCCCTCCACTTTTTCCCGACGGCCCCGTCTGCCAGCCCCCCCCTCGTAGGGGCGGGCCCTGTCTCCCAGCCAGGGCCTTGCCACCCCCGGAGGTTTCCGCCCGCTGCCTCCATCCTGACGGGGAGAACTTTTTGCCATCAGGGGGGGCATCAATTGCCACCACCCTGCCCCCCCCCTGTGCTGTAAACCATTTCACGACTCCCCCACAGCCCCCCAAATTCCCCCGACGCACCGCCCCACATACCAGCCCTTTGCTTTTTACATCCACCACCTCTTTCTTCACTTATCCCCTCTGCCCCTATCATTCACCTTCAGTGGGGCCCCCCCCCCTTGGTGTCAGGGGGGAACACTGTGGCCCCAGGGCGGCAGCAAGGCACCTCCCTCCCTTTTCCCCCAGCGACCACAGCCTGACTGATTCCCGTAACCTTAATAAAGCAACCGACATGGGACACAGAGCGACTGACGCCTTACAGTACACTTCCTTGGGCAAAACACATACACACGACACCACTGGGGACCCACTCCCCACCGTGCCCCGGCCCCATCACCAGCCCGGATTGGCCCCCCCCTCAAATCTCACCTACACAACTGGGCATGATGATGACCTCACGCCCCCTGGGGCCCCAATACCCGGGACACCCGAACACCCCCCTCCCGCAATGTCCTCGCCACCACTCCCCCCCACGGCCCCTCCAATCATTATCCCTCCCCCCAGACAATCTAGCCCAACTCTTGGGGCTCTCCAGATCCCGGGTTGGCCTTCAAAAATCCCCAACAACAGGACCTTTCCCAACAAATCTGGCCAACTGCCCGGTCTAACTGCTGATTTTTTGCATCCTGCCCTTCGGGGCACTAGAGCTTGGCACCCAGCTGCACGGCCCCTTCAAACCCAACAACAACAACAAAGTGCCTGGCAAAATACTCTTTGCTTTAAACACTTGCTACAAAACACACTTGAACTCTCTAAGCCAGGTTTAAGGGGGTTGGTTGGTTCAGAATGGATAAAAACCTTTCCACACTCCAAAAATTCAAATCTTAACCACTGTGTGTGGGTGGTGTGGGGGAGGTTACTCTTTTTTAGTAAATCTTATCCCCACTCCAAACTTATAATTTTTTTAACCACCCTTTTTTTTGTGTTTGGTGGGGGTGGGGGTGAGGGTTTGCCTTCTAGCAAAAACTTTTCCCCCACTCCAAAAATTATAATTCTTAACCCACGTGTGTAGGGTGTCTGGTGGGTTTTCCCTTTCTAGCAAACTTTTCCCACACTCCAAAAAAATTCTAATTCTAGCACCATGTGTGTCAGGGTGTTTGAGGTGGGGTGCCCCTTTTTTTAAGAAAATTTTTTCCCCCCACCCCAAAAATTCTAATTCTTAACACCCCTGTGGGGTCAACAATACCCCTTAAAGGGCAGACTCTTGGTTTTAAAATTTTTTTTTCACACTTTTTGGAAATTCAGCTAAAGGTCTCCCTTTTGTGGCCTGAGCGGGTCCCTTTCCAGGTGATTTTTTCCCATTCCACTGTGCCCCCCACACCTGGGGCAGACTGATCCTCCGCCCCCGGGCCACTCGCGGGCCTCCCCGGGCCCCCCACGCCTCCCCGCGGGGCAAGACTCCCCCACACACGCACGCCATTCCTGGGGGAAAACCCTGGGGAGGCCGGGGGGGACCCCGGGGTTTAGTGCCGGGCGGAGCGGGGCCGGGCCCTTGGCCTGTGCCCTCAGCCCCTTTGCAGGGGGGGTTTTACATTTTACACCAGAGACCACCCACTGCCCTGCCACTCTTGCCCCTTGGCCTCTGGGGGGGCCCCACCCTGTTTCCCTGCCCCACCACCCCACACTTGGAAAGGGAAAGGGGCCCAACTCCCCCTCCCCCCCGTTTGGGAAAAAAACCCATTTTCTGTCTGCCCCTTCCCTGCTCTTTTGTAATGTGAGGGAAAAATTTTTTACACAATGAAAGGGCCTCATTTGAAAAGGCTCTAAGATGACTTTTTTTCAATCCGTGTTTATTAAAGTTTAGCTGAAAAGCATTTCAGGGAAAAAAACTTTTAACTTTTACTTTTAACTTTAAAAATGCGGGGTGGGGGGCAAATATCCCCTTACCCCCCCCCCCAAAATATCAGGGGGCCCCTGTCCCCCCTTCCCCCCCCACCCTGTTTTTATTGTTGGGGCCGTCCGTGCGTCTGTGGAAAGATTCTTGTGGGGGGGATTGGGTTTAAAAAGGGGCGAGGGGGGGCGCGGTCATTTTCTAAAACCCACTGGATTTGGGTTTTTTCCTTCCCCTTAAAATTTGGGTGTTTTTCAGATGGGGGTTTTTTTCTTTTCCCGGAAAACCCCAAAAAAAACTTTTTTTTTAAAATTTTTTTTCACCCCAAAAATCCCCCGGGTCGCCGTTTCTTTTGATAAAAGGGTATTTCCATCAGAAAAAGCACTAAACTTGGCGGGAAAATAATAGTAAAGTGCTCAAAACCAAAGGGGAAGGGTTGACGAATTATCCGAAAAAAATGTGCCCCCCGCCCCCGGCCCCCCCCCGAAAGGCCCCCCCCCGCCCACCCCCCTTGGGATCCCCCACCCCCCCACCTTTTCCATCTGCCCCCCCGCAGGGGGATTTTTACCCAAAACCCTAACCAAATCAAAACCTAACAATGCGAGTTTATAACCCTTAACCCTCCTATGGGTTTTTTGGCCCTCGGACCCTTTAAATCAATTATAGGCAGAAATTACATTTAAAAATTTTAAAAAAATTTTAAAATACTTTCCCAAGATAAATTCTGAATGAAAGGCTTTCTTTTGGGATAATTTAAATTAAATTGCTTAAAAAAAGGGGAAAATTTTAATATCTTTGGAAAAATTAAATATATATTTAAATAATCATGCAGGGGTTATGAAAGAAATTATGAGAAAAACTCTTTCTTAAATCAACACAAAATTTTGCACTACAGCTTTTTGGATCTAGTTTTTTGGAATTTTTCCAAATTCCCGGGAAAAATTTTCCCTTAAATTTTGCTTTTTATATACTTAAACAAATTTTTAATTGGGTGTCGAGAGTTGCCTTTTGGGAAAAAAATTAAAGGGGAAAAAGGAAGCTTTTTGACCTGTGGGTATAGGTAAAGGAAGACTTTTAAAGGGAAATTTCCCGAAACCCCGGCCCAGATTTTTCAAAAAAGGCCCCGATTGGGGGGGGAATACCGGGACAGTAAAAAACCCGGGCCGATAGCAACCCGATACCCTGGCCACCCCCATTTCAAAATTTTCCCCCGGGCGGAGCTTTTGTTTTTTTGGGAAAGGGTTTTTTTTTTTGGCCCACCAGGGCACCTGTTCGTGAGGGTCATTTGACCGGGATCTGGGGTTCTCCATCTCGCCTGCGCCCCCCAAAACCACCTTCCTCAATGCAGGCAGAGAATGGCTTCTCACAGCACGCCCATTCCATCACCGTGGACAGGGGGGTGCTGGGGGAAGGTGGAGTAAAACGTAAGGCAAAGACTGCCGTCCCCCACTGGACAAAATATTAGGCCCCCAAAAAGTATAAAATTTTGGGGGGAAACAGCATAGGGGGGGAATTACCGTCCCCCGAGGTTTGGGTTTTGGGAAAAAAGAAAACTTACCCCACAAAGAAAAAAACTTTACCACAAAAACCAAATACACACAAAGAAAACCCCCCAATTTCCCATTTTGGCCTTGCCCCAGTACGGGAAATTATTACTTTGTTTAAATATTATATTATTGTATTATTTTATTTTTTTTTATAAAACCTTAACATAAAATTCCATTTGGTTAAATGAAAAAACGGGATTGGGGGGAAAAACATTCTTATTAATATCAATATTAAATGAAATTAAATTATATATTGGTAATTTCCCTAAAAAAAATTTTAAAATACAAACCCAAAAATTTGGTTCTTGGGGCCGGGGAAAAGGTGCCCTTACTCGAGCAGCTGGGCTCTGCCATGCTAAGATGGGGGGACAAAGGCCCACCCTTGATATTTTAAAACCCTTCATGCTGAAAATCCAAAAAATGGGGCCTCCCCCCCTTGTGGGGCGTTTAATTTTAAAAATTTAAAAAAAATTTACTTATCATTTTTTTAAAGTCCAAAATAAAATAGGTGCTCATTCCATCCCCAAAAATCTATGTTTCTTTCTTGGTGGAGGCTCCCAGCAAGTGAGGGTTGCTTTAGAGTGCAGCAACGGGGGCCGTGACCGTGATGCCCACAAAATTTTTAACCACTTTCAAAACCAAAATACGCTTATTTTTTTACAAAAATCTTCATTCATGCTTTCCCTTTTCTTAATTCTTTGTTTCCCTGTTTTACATCCATCCAATAATAGGGTTGAAATTCTTGACTTTTTTTTTCCCTCGCCTTTTGGAATTTAGGGGGCGGGGAAGCGCCCGACACGTCGTACTGAAAGGGTTTGACCACAAAACTCACACTAACTCACCAAGCAAAAAAAGGGGGCCCGGTTTTCTATTGAAATCGAAACCCACTTGCCCCTGTTGCCATCCCAACCCCTATCACACCCCCGGGGAATATTTACCCCAAAAATTAATGAGCGCAGTTTTTTAAATAAAAATAAATTCAATCTTTGGGGGGGCTTTTCCCCGGGGGGGCCCCGCGTCGCCTCGCCCACCCTACGACGCCACTCCCGGGGTCACCACGCGCGAGTTCCCTTTGCAGGCTCCTTTCCCATACCAAGCAGCTCTCGACAAAAACATCAACTTGCCCCAGTCACGAGCCTTGTGGGCGCCCCCTTGGCCCCCTTCCACGCCGGATTGGTCCCCTTACAGATAAAACCCCATGGGAGGATCGGTTTTCAGGGTAGCGTGCCACATTTTCCATATAGCCGAAGTTGCCGCTGACGGACTATGCAGAAAATGGGTCTCGATTCGGGTCTCACGGTGCAATCGCTGATTTGACACGTAATCATCCCAGCGATACCCCATGATTCTGCGAAGAACACTTATTAACCAAAGGCTTGATTCGTCTCTTCAAGTCACTATTTAGTGTCCATGTCTCACAACCATAGAGTAAGACAGGGAAATCACAAGCGACTTGAAGATCCAGATCTTGTCCTTTCTGCACAGGTACCGACAACGCCAAAAAAACTCCCGCTGAGCGAGTCCATAACCCCGTGGGCTATGCCAATCCGCCGTAAGACTTCTTGACGTGACCCGCCGTCATTATGACTGCGCTAACAAGGTATGTAAAATTTTCCAAGATCTCAATGTCCTCACCACACCCCATGAACAGACTGTACTGCTTATCTAGTAAGTCTCCAAAACCGGGCCCTTTGGGTCTTGAGCCAGGAGACCTCAGCCCCAAAGGCTTTGCCTCCTCGTGCAGAGCCTCGAGAGCCATCACCAGGACCTCCAGGGGACTCAAAAAAGATTACTGCATCATCGGCAAAACAAGATCATTTGATTTTGGGTTTTGCCGAGGGTGCTCCACAATCACTTTGATCTACAACCTTGGGTCCAATCCCAGGCATACAAGCCTTGAAAAGTGATGGGCAAGGACGCACCCTTGCCCTCATCCTGTATTCACAGGAAAGACTGGATACACCGCCCCACACTTCACAGCACCCCTCAGTCCCAGAATACGACCCAGTTATCAAACCAATAGCCTTGCAGGAATCCCTCGAAGTCGCAGAATATCCCAGAGTGACTCACGATGCACTGAGTCAAACGCCTTCTTGAGATCAACATAGGCTGCAAGCATCCCCTGTCGAAACTCACGTCGGCGTTCCACCAGGACACGAAGCGCTAGGATACGGTCCGTTGTTGCTTACCAGGCGTGAACCCCCGACTGCTGAGGTCTCTTTATGCTTCACCAGATGACGCGAATTTCCCTGTCAGTAAAGATGGGCAGCACCTTTCCTGGTACGCTGAGCAGTGGGAATACCGCGGTAATTGTTGCCAGTCCTGACGGCCCCTTTCCCTTTCCAGATAGGGACGACCAGCCCCCTTTTCCAGTCAGGAGGAATGGTACCCGATTGCCACACGGCAGTCAGGACAGCATGCAACCCCGCGGATCATGGCCTCACCCCCAGCGCTTTGAGGGGCTCCGCCTGATATTTTCAAACACCAGCTGCCTTTCCACCCCTCAACTTTGCTACAGCCTCTCTGACTTCGTCAAGAGAGGGTGCGGTTTCGTCAAAGGGAGGATCGGCATCCACTGCCTGTACCAGTGGTGTGAAGCTGCTCCAGTTGGAGGGTCCACCGTGAACAACTGCCCAAAGTACTCGCCCAACGAGCCAAACTGCCCATCCATGTCCGACACGAGGCGCCCATCTGCTGTTCGAATAGCACTCGCCCGAGAAGGAGACTTGGAACGGAGCTTCTTTAGGGCTCGGTAGGCGGGTCGGAGGTTATTAGCGTTCAAATGACCCTCGACATCCTCAGCGAGACTCCTGACATACCTCTCCTTGTCTCTCCTCAGGAGGGTTCTAGTCCGGTGTGACAGAGCCCTGTGCTGGTCCCGGTTCCCAGCCAGCCTGGCAGCGCGACTCTCCTCGATTTTCTCCAGCGTCTCCGTCGAGACAAAACCACGCCTTGACCTCGGGCCCTCCCCAATACACTCCTTGGCAGCCTGTAGAGTTTCACGTTTGAAGGTATCCCACAGTTCTACAGGGTCCCCGAGAGGCACCAAGCACATCAACCCGATTTGAGACTGCCACCGCATACTCATGAGCACATGTCAAGTCCTTCAGTTTCTCAAGATGAAACACAGTATGGTTACCTCTTGAGATTCTTCTGGACTTGACATGAAGCTTAAGTGTAGCAACAACAAGTCTGTGATCTGTTCCACAAGAACTCAGCACTCCGGTAAACCCTGCAGTTCTGGAGGATCCTCCAACGAGTACTAACGAGGATGTGGTCGATCTCCTTAGCTACCCCTCCGGCATTACTATACCATGTCCAGCGGTGCAGCTCTGGCCTCTGATACCAAGAACCTGCAATTCTCAACCTTCTGGATCTTGCAAAGTTCAGAAGCAGAGAACTGTTGGTGTTTCTGGTACCGGAGCCATGGGGACCAACACATAACTCGTAGCCATCTCTACAGTGCCAGTAGTAGCATTGAAGTCGCCCAAGACAATGAGTGTGTCCCCTTCGAGAGTGTTTATGAGAGTTTCTATCCCCTAATGAGAGTTTAAATACAGAACTATATGTACCAGCCGCAGTGAACCCTTAGATAGCTGAGGAGACCGTATTTGTACCAGCCGCAGTGAAGGGGTTAAGTCCAGGTCACTGTCCACATGAGAACCTATAAATAAAATATTAATCTTAACAAAACTAACAATTTTGCTCTGGTTATGTAATGGCCACTAGTAACAGCTTTAAGACATTAGTAGCAATGGGTCCACGAGTTTTTAGAAAAAAGTGTTCAAATGACAGATAATTTCACTAATGGACATATTTTAACATCATGCTGAGGAACTTGTCCAGAATGAACAGTTTTTTGCAGAGTAGTAATAGTTATATTGGTTTTCCTAACATGCAGAAATTCAAGATGTGTTACTTTAACCATACATTTCACGCAGAAGTCTAAATTTTCCGACACTGCTTCAAGTTCAAATAACAAGAGAAAAAGAAAAAGGAGAACGACACGTATGGGCAATAAGGTTGCACCGAGATAATGACACAGAAACACAAAGAGGAAACGGCTAGGAGTAAAAGTGGACGAGGACTGCGCGGTCATTTTCTGAGACACTGGTTATAATAATAATAATAATTGTATTATCGCCCTGAGGCATCCAGACAAAAAAAACCAATAACAAGACAAGGAGTTTTAGCATACTAAAAAAAAAAAAAAAAAAAATTTCATTGCCTAAAATTAGTGGTTACGCGGAAGTGGATAATACTGCACAGTATATTGAGCAAAATATATTATTAAAAACGTAAGTGGTAACGGCGGTTGCGACCGCGCAGTTCTTGTCCATTATACCGGGTAGGAGTTAGGGAGCATCTCTCGTCCACTTTAAAATTACGTTTTAGAGGTATCTGTGAAGGTCTGGAGGAAAAAAGACCACTAATAAGGACCTTACTTGGTTATAATGGACGAGAGTTTCACGGTCGTTTTCAGAGACACCAACTATTTTTTCTTGGCCTATAATAGGTGCTTGTTCTAATGGTGCTAGTTTTATTTTGCGCAAACCGAAAAAGAAAAAAAAGTATATTTTGTGGTTAAGGTTAGTTAGGTTAGGTTTCTTTAATACCTATAAGGTTAGGTTAGGTTAGGTTTCATTAAAACATAAGATTAGGTTAGGTTTTCTTTTTTTTTTTTTTTTTTTTTTTTTTTTTTTTTTTGGTTTGCGCAAAATAAAACAAGCACCATTAGAACAAGCAACTATTGTAGGCCAGAAAAAATAGTTGGTGTCTCTGAAAACGACCGTGAAACTCTCGTCCATTATTACCCCTTCTTTGCCCTTTTGGCTCTAACAATGTGTTGTGTATAATGCAAATATTAACACAATTTTGTATCTTTCCCCATGAAGGAGACGTGAATTACGAGGTTGGCTGTCAACCAAGATTAACACTTCTAATTGTGTCAGTGGAACGCTGCATATCATCGTGTTTATAAGAGTAGATGATGATACAGACCTATTGTGTGCCTTGAACAAGCCTATATATTAGTATATATTACCTGCAAACTACGACTTTTCATGACAACGCCTGAAGCAGCCAAAAATACACAACGGGCATATTTAAGCATTCCTGCAGTTTTCCATAAAAACCCCCGCTGTGGGGAGTACCTTGTCGTTGTTCGCGGCTTGAAGCGTGGTCGACGCGCCATCTGGTGGCCTGCCCTGCCATTGTTGGGTTCGGTGGCCGTCCGGCCTCCCGTGGACCAAGCCCCGCTCCCCCTTCGTCACTGGGAGGTGGAGCCTTTCGGTGATGTTGCCTTTATGCTTTCCTCCCCCTTTCTCTCATTTCTTAGGGCTATTCTAGGCCCGGTGAGACCCTTCTCCTTCCGTCTCACGCTTCTTCTTCCTTTTAAACTTCACGCTCCGCTCCCCACGTGTTTGCCCGTGGCAATGGCATCCCGGATATTCCCCGCGCGCCCCTCTATCTGGGAGTTGAGTCCACCGGGGGGCCGGGTTGTAGTTCCCTTCTGTGGGCACGACGCTCCTTTGGTAGGAGGGTTGGGGTAAGACGGGAGGTCCATGTGGCCCCGCTGGATCAATCGGCTGGTCATGCTTTGGCTAGGCCAAGTGAGGTTGCCTTTGGCACCGCATCGGTCCGCGCTTGCCACCACACACCAGGCAACGAAGCGTATACTTCCCCGCTACCACCCATGGGAGCTGTTTGGTGAGGTCCCTTTCCCCCAACGGGAGGTGAAGGACAGCTTTCCCCTCGTTGGGCTCCGTGGTTGGTGGGGGCGTGGGGAAGTGAAGTAATTTTGTTTATGTCTCAAGCTAAATAAAAATTTACCCCCGGCCGGCCTCTCTCCCTGACGTCCGCTTGTCCTCGAACAAATCCTTCCCCCACCCATTGTGATCCTCTCACATTGCCACTCTGCGCCTTTCCGGCCCGACTGGCACGAAGCAGGCCAGCCGTCCCCTTACTTCCTCAGATTCCCCGTCTGACGGTCCCCGCTTCAAGGGACGCAGATGGGATTGAGAGACGAGCCTGGCCCTAAGGGCAACTTCTACCGTTGGACCCTTGCTTCTGTCCAACGTGTCCCAGGCATGTGTCTTACAGAGCAATACATGATTTTTCAAGGCTTATGGTGTGGTTCGCCGCATCCGTCTTATTTAATGTGCAATGGACAAAACAAATAGGTGCTAACATAAATTTTGTCTGCATCAGATGCTGCATCCTCTGCTTATTAGGAAGCCACAAAGATGGAAATTGGAGCGAGACATTACAGAGCGAACTCTTCGCTCTGTCAATGTTGTGAGACGCCCTGATGACTACATCCCCAAACACTTTTGAGGAAGGACTAACGCATCTGCTCCACCTGATCTCGCCACAGCCCTACCCCTTCTTGGTACGTGGCTTATTATAGGGAAAGTGTGGCAACTTTTTCCTTGCGGCCGCGGTATTTGGAGAAAGAAATTGAATGATCCCGGAATGCCACCTGGAACTGTAGGGCAGGGGGGTTCTAATCCGAGCCAGGACCTTACTCAGGCTCGGATGCTCTTTTTTTGTCCACATGCCCATCACCGACCACAGCATTTTCGATACCATCAAACCTCATCAAATTCAATACCAGCAAAGGCGTAGTCTACAAAACCCCCCCCTACGCGTTTTTGAGTTTTCGGAAGGCAGAAAATACTAACATGTGCCCGGAAAGAAGTTCACACAGGTCTATAGGTCAGAGGAAGGCAAAACATGATCATTATCTTTCTACGGAACAAGTCTCCCGAGTCATCAGATCGGTCCCCCAGTGTCTCTACAGATAAAAAAGCCTTTATCAACCGCATTCTCAGTGCTATCGTGCTACAGCTTTGGGCACGGCAAAAAAGGTGTTTGTAAGTCCCCTCCTCGGCTGTGGTCGATGCTCAGCGTTGGGTTCCCATGCCACAGTTGACTGTACGTCAACTCACTACTGCTTCTACTGCCGTGTGATCACCACCGAGTTTCCCGACATGTGGGACTTAAACAACTTAGACAAGACATCCTTTATTTGGCCAACTCCCAATTCATCATTTCTTGGGAGTCTCCAGAAGAGAACTTTCCCGACAGACACAGTCGGGGGAGGAACAGGACCTAACGCATCCGCAGATGGCTGCTGCTTCTTCTAAGACCCTAATCAGCTGCTGCAGTTCCACCACCACATTTCTCTTATACCTAAGCCATCCATCCAAGGTGAAGAATAAGTTCTCGCTATTGACCTGCGACTCTGTGGTGGAGTCTGCTGCTCTTCTCAAATGAGCCTCCACCATCTCACGTGTAGTGGCATGACCCGCACACGGGAAAATGACATTAGTGACTCCTCCTCTAAGAGGCTCCAAAACCCATCTTATAGGGGTCCTCAGAAGCGAACTCGCAGTTCCAATGAGTCCCTTGAGTCGTGGGCGTTCCCTCCGGCTAAAATCTCATTGCTGATCAGGAGGGATGTACTTTGCGTAATGATACACCTACTGATAGGTGTGGGAGTACTGACGTCAATGACTCTAATATCACTCCCCCTGTTACCACCCCTGAAAGCGGGCTAGCGAAACAAAGTCTAGCAACACGCTGATGGCAAGTGTCTCACAACCTAATGACGCACAAGTAGGTGATAGCCATGCGGATAATCATCTTCAAGACCCTCGTTCGGGAGCTATCAGTAAAACCTAGAAGTGGTAAATCTTCTGTCAGTAAATCGGCATCGTTGTGGGACATACGGATCTCTACTACGCCCTGCGGGTCCTCGTATGAGAACCCCCAATTTCACCACCGGATCTACACAAACGCCATCAACATCTGAAAAAGTTTAATGAAAAGTAGTCTACCATCTTCTACATAACACAAAACGATGTTAGGCTTTCAAATAGCGCAGCGTCTATAAACAAGCCGTAAGGCTTCTACCTGCATCATCTTCACGCATCGAAATAAACATCTTCAATCCTCCAATGGAATATTTCGTGATTACGTGCAAAATGGGAAGACTAGTCCCTTCTATCAACGAGTTGGACACAGAAATTATCTGTTTCAAGAAACATGATAGGGCAGGAAGGTGTTCTGCCCGACAGGTTTTTCTCCCCTGTCCCACACGCAACCTCCACATGTGGTGGCTTTAGTGGTGGTTGGGCCTTTACCCATCGTCGGGAATGTCCCCTTAACTGTCATCCCGCTGGCAATCACCCTTGCAGGCTGTAGCAGGTTCCGTATCTCTGACACAAGACCTACACTGTCTGCTCCATATATCTACCCTCCAAATGACCGACATACCTCTCACTATCTTGAGGATCTTTATCCGCCAGCTTCCCCGTCCATTTTTTTTTTTTCCTTGGAGACATAATGGCGCATTTTCTGTGCGGGGAGATTCCACCAGAAAATCGTCGCGGTGATTCTCTCGTAACTCTTATTAAATGCAACAACCTAAATTATTAAACACGGAGAACCTACACATTTCCATTCCAGACGGAACATTGACTGCTATTGACCTATCACTCTCAGTCCCACAGGTCGCCCTCGACTCTTCATGGAGGTGGCCGATTCCTCTTAGCGGAAGTGACCTTATCCTCTATACTACTTAAAAGCGTGTCCATCGCCCCCCTTCCCGACGTCTCCCAAATGGTGCCTCTCTCGTGCAGCTGGGAGGGGCTTGCAAGGCTTGTGTTTTTGAACATCATATATATGACTTTCCAACAAATAGAAAAAAAAAATTGAAAAAGGCCGTAGATTACTTTGTTTCTCAATCATTTTGCAGCCTCGCTGAGCATCCCCGCACATCTGATCTTTCCTCTCAGTCCGACCTGTTCGTGGTGGAATCGGACTGTACTGCCGAGGCGGCGTCAACTCCCGCCGTGCTAGAAAACGCATACATCTCGCGCCACTTCAGTAGGACCTAAAATATCTTTTCACAGGTCAAGAGCTAGAATACCGACGGGGATTATGAAGGAGGCTCGTCAACTTAAGATCCTCTTGGGGGCTTATTAAGTACGATCTGGTGCATCTACCCGTATCCAAGTTTGGCAAAGGAGTGGAGAAAAATGAAGGGGAAGTTTATCCCCATCCTCCGTCCATTCGATCGATTTAATGGAGGACCCTATGGCAGATCCCTTGACTGTAGAGAGGAATTTTGCTTCCCATTTTTTGTGTTCTGACGCAGAGATCTTGAGGTCCTCCAAGTCTAGGGCAAGACTCGACAAGAACAGAGTGGCATAGATTTTTCATCTAGAGCCGGGGAATCTTACAATGTTCTTTTTACACCTCGTGAGCTATGTCAAGCAAGCCATGAAGGTTGCGCTGACAAAACCCAAAAAAACTTTTTTTTTTTTTTTCCCCGTGGCCAAGATGATGTACCATATGGGATGCTCTGGTCATCTAAGAGAATGATGCTCTAGATTTCTGTTGAGCCTCCTCTATACTAGGATCTGGATTGAAAGGAACCTTCCAAGTAGCTGGGTGGTTGCGGTGGTGATCCGATCCCTAAGCCTGGGAAGGACCACTCACTACCGACGATTTCCGGCCCATGAAACTTCATGTGTGTGTTAATTATTCGAAATATGTTAATAGGCGACTAGTATGGTTTTTGGAACGGGAAAACTTTTTCTCCCGTTCTCAGTTGGATTCCGTAAGCATCACTCTACTACGGAAGGCGCTTATTTTCCTTAGAGTCAGCCTAGGGGGCATTTGCTCTCGACAACACCATGTTCCCTATATTTTTGTCGACCTTGAAAAAGCTTACGCACGGCACGGAGACCGGTATATTGGCAATCTCTGTATGGTTTGGGCTAAGAGGTCGTTTGCCTGTGATCCCCAGAGTTTCCTATCCACCGGTTTCTTATGAGTTCGAGTTGGCAAATACTGTCTTCTGAACACCCGCTTCCAGTGGCATCCCCCAATGGTGCGTCCTTGAGTGTAGCTCTGTTCGCTGTGGCCATCCATGGTATTGTTGATGTACTAGCCAGAGGGGATTGTTATTACATTATACGTGATGATTTATCAATCTCTTTTGCTGCTTCCAGGATGTCGGTTTTGCGAGAGAGACTTCATTCAACTTGCTATTGATAAAGTTTGTGAATGGACGACGAATCGTGGCTTCCGGTTTTCTCCAACGAGACTGTAGCGGTTCATTTTTACAGAACCCGTGGGATTCATCCCGACCCAGACCTGTACTTTACGATAAGAGAATACATGTATGAAGAGACCCGGTTTTTAGGACTCATTTTTGACATAGACCTGACTTGGGTACCTCACCTTCGTGCTCTCAGACTGACTGTCTCCCGGACCGTGGATCTACTGAAAGTCATCTCGCACATCAGCTGGGGGTGCTGATCGCGCTTACACTCCTCTATCCTCACCGCTCACTTACCTCTCGAAGCTTGAATATGGACGTGAAGTGTACTCCTCTGCCACACCCACTCGACTGCGGATGTTTGGATTCGGGACATCCTGCTGGTGGCCGTCCTTGGCAACCAGTCCGTCTGACCTGGTTCAAGGTCATCTCACATCCTAAGTCTAAGGTGGATGCTGGTGTCCTCCCCTTAGATTTTTCAACGCCAGTTCCCTCATGTTTAATATGTTGGTATCGCCTCCAAGCGCCTCCCTGACTCAATAATTGCCTGTGCTGTGTCTTGTGATTCAGGATCGCAACTTTACATGGGCGCAGAGCTTACCAAAAGCCCTTGGTTTCCCGATTGAACCAGCTATTATGGAGTACGCTATCCTTCCCTGCTTTAGCGGATCTGCCCGCATCGTCCTACGCAGTCGGTCCATGGCTTCTCCAGAATGTCCTTCTGTGCAAAAGCCCTTCCGCTCTCAAAAGGGTCTTTACCTTCTTTATGGCTGAGCGTGCTCAAGTTTTTTAGACCATTTGCACACATCCAGAGTTCGGTCCCTGTCTTACCCTGATAGTTCCAAATCATACGAAGGAGTTTGGATCCGGTGTCGTATCCTATCGTTCACCACAAAGTCTTCAGCCTCCAAGTGTTTCAATCCTGTTTTTTGTTAATATTACGGCTGAAATAAGTGCTATTTTATAAATCTCTCATGCTATTTCTTACTCTTCCAGATGTCTCTTTTACAATTTTTAGTGATTCTTGCGTGCTCTTCAATCACTATGTAATTCTCACTCTCCATCCGCTGGTTCACTGGCCATCCTGGAATGGCTTATCTGCTCAAGAGGCGAGGCCGGACGTCAGCTTTTGTTGGGGTACCGCACATGAGGTGTTGCCGTAATGAGAAGCGAATGCCTTGGCAAGCTGCAGCTAGAAGACCAGCTCTATCACGTTTTGCAGTGCCGGCTACGGACCTACGCTCGGCAATCCATAGATCAGTCACACCAGTTGGCAGGAACGTTGGATTACTGTTTACTATAGGGCAAATAAGAAACTGCGCACCATCCGCCAAAGTATCGAGGCTGAGCTACTGCGGTCCTCTCCCGGAGATGGTATACTGCCTTGGCACGATGCGTATTGGTCACTACTCTATATACTCATGGGTTCCCCTCATGGGGGGGCCCACCCTCCTTAACTGTATTTTGTTTGGTCCCTTACTATGCGGCACTTGCTGGTCGATGTCCCCCGTCTTGGGACATACGTGTGCACTTTTTGTCCGCCGGTGTCCGGGTCGCCGGTGCTTACCGTCTCTCCCTGGCATTGGGAGACATGTGTTTTTCTCTCCCGGGACAATGAAGCTCATACCTTTATTGAGAAGGCTGGGCCTTCTCAACAAGTTATTATGTTTTTATTTAACTTATTATTTTTTTTAATGTACTCTTGTTCTTTTATGTATTTTGTTATTTTTAAATATTTTTTATTCTATCCTAAATTTGTTTTTTAGTTTTACTTTTCATGTCTCCTTATGTAAGCAGGGGCGTCCAATAACCCCGCAGTTTGCGGCGCCTATTACAACTAAATCAATCAATCAATTTTCCATAAAAACTCTACTCACAACAAACATCACATCTCAGCACTTGTAGGCCTGTCTGGCATGCCTCTCCAACTCGTAGCATGCGGAAAACCCTTCACATAGATGAAATAAGGTCCAGGCGGCCATTGCTTTGTTATGACCGAGATTTCTACCCACCTCCCAATGTGGGTAGAAAAATTTCAGGGTTTTGCGGCGTCACTACGCGCGTCGCCTCGACTATAACGGAGCGACGCCTCGGGTTTCGTGCGCAAATGGAACGCCTGAATTCTTGGGTTCCGTGAACGTGTCCTAAATGGTCGCAAATGAAGAGGCCTTTATGAGGAACTGGGAGGGATTAGTGCAAGCTCTGGGGTATTATATGGAGAAAAAAGAGGGAAAATAGTAGATATAATAATATATAAATAATAACTCATAATAAAAGTTGACAAAATCTTCCTTGCGCGTATTGGAAAAAAAGTCCACACGCCCATGGTGTGAATAGAGTAATTATAAGTTGTATAAGTTAGAGTAATAGGAAACAAGTGAGAGCAGTTGAAAAGTGAAGTGATAGAAGAACACAAAAGAAAAAGGAGCTGAAACTGAAATCCTGAACAAAGCGGGATGCCAAACTTTACAAAGCGTCCCACACGAGGAGAAGAGTTTGCGACTTTGACGTGGAGAGCCCGACACGTCCGGGGCCATTTGGCGACGGGCCGGGCCAGTTTCCGTTTTCTCAGCAGGCAGCCAGCCAGCCAGCAGCCATCCAGCCAGCTTGTCACATAGCGGTGATTGAATCCCTTGTGTTGCTTCCTCGCTGTTCCTCGTGCAAACACAATGTTTCAATGGGTGGCCGCCGCGTTGGTGTGACGAAAATACCCGCATTCCCGCGTGTTTGTGTTTCTGTTATGGGGGGGGAAGAAGCCGTCGGGAAAGAGAGTTGTAGTTTTATGTGCTGTGTTCTGTGAAGGACAGGCCGTGCACGCTACAGCTTGGGACCAGAAGAAAACAAAACTCTCGTAAATATATAGTGTATCTCGGAAGAAGAGGAGGAAACGAGTAGACTCGGGTCGGTTTACGTCTCCGCTGCATGGCAGGTTCCTCACCGGGCCCGGGCAAAGGGAAAATCGGGGTGGACGAAGAGTCCCCCCCAAAACCTTTTCCCCCTCCACCGCCGGAGGGACGTCCAATCCCTTCGCAGGAAGGTCATGGTACGGCCCCTCGCACCGACCCAGACCCCACCCCCTAAACCAGGGGTTTTCAGGCGTCTTTTCCTCCCCGAGCACCCTCAGGTCGCGGTTTTCCAACCGCAGGGTCTCTCTTTCCCTCCACCTCCCCCCTCGGTAATACATCCTCGGGGGGGAGACCCGCGCCCGGGTAAGGTTGGCCCTAATTGTTGTGGTCGGGGAACACAACATCCCCAATTTTCCGATCTGGGGAAAACACCTTTACCCTGGGGGTTTGGGGAGGAAACCTGCGCGGGCCGACCGTGGCGGCCCGACCACTTTACGCCAGGGGGGGGCCCGGGAGAAAAGACTGCCCTCGATAGGCCGGGAAGCTCTTCCGGTTTTTTGCGGGGCGGGGTGGTCGAGATCACCTGGACCCCGGCCCCCAAAATCTACCCGGGCCCACCACGGGGAAGGGGTTTACGTCTCAAGGTGAGGGGGACCCTTCCCCACGAAGGTGTCCACTCCCATTGTGTTTTGGGGCCCGCCCCACCTCCTCCCCTGTCCGTGCTCGGGGTGCCATGGGTTTGGCCACTCCCTCACCCTGCAGGCCCCCGTGCGGTGCCCCCGTTGCAGGGGGCCTCACCCATCCCGGGCGTGGGGACTCAACTGCCCGGGGCCCTTTCCCGCTGCTTCCTGTGGGGGGCCCACATGGGCCCAGGTCTGCGCACTGTCATTAAATTGCCGGCCCCAGCAGCTCTATGCTGACTTGGCGCGGGAGGGGAAGCCCCTGCACGACATAAAAGCAGCTGAGGGCCCTCGAACCTTCCCCCTTCCGCTTCCCGCGGGCCACAACATCCCCACCCAACCTGCACCCTTCCACCAATTCCCTACTGCTAGGGCAGTCCACCCAGGTCTGCACATTCCCCCATCACCACGGGAATGGGTTAGCTTACTGCAGGGGCCCCAGGGGGAGGATGCCCCCTTGCCGCGGATCCCATCGTCGAGCCGGGCTCGGCAACACTCCTCCTCCCCCGGGGCACGCCGTCGCGTAAACCCGTGTACCCCCCGGGGCTATCCGGAATCTGGCTCCTCAGTCGCCCCCCCCCGCCTCAGATTTTGACCCGGGTTTTCTCCCACCCACCTTTGAGGTTAGGTCACCCCGCACGGCTCCCCACCCCACCGTGGCGGCAACGGGACGTACCTTCCGTCGTGCCCCCCCCTTTGCCTCGTACCCCGCCATGCCCCCGACCCCCACCCCCCCCGGGGATATCTGCTTGCCCAGCGCAGCCCCCGTTTCCTCCGCCTCCCCCACGGATAGTCATCTCCCCTCTTCACCCCCTCTGGAAGGGTTACCACTCTACCAAAAGGGTACACCATGCCAAACACCCTCCCTATTTAGGGCCCCCCCTTTCCCCATGCTAATTTCTTCTCTATTTCAATGATATGGCCCTCACCTTTCTCCTCGGGAATGCCAGATCTCTCCTTAAAACAGCGGAGCTGCAGCCCCTACCCTTGGGGGACACATTTCCCTTTTGGTGGTGGGGTTTGTGAGACCTGGCTCCCCCTCACCTCCCCCTCCACCTACCGGGTTTTTTTTCATCCCGGGGGGGACCGCCAACAGGGCCTTGGTGGGGGGTCCTGCTTGCCCTCCGACGCCTGAAACCCTACCCGCTTCCCCTTCCTCAGGGGCCGGGGGGCCACCTGGAGGTATCGGCCAGGGTTAGCCTACAAAGGGTTGGCTCACCGTGGCTGGGTGTAAAACCCCAGGTGGTCCCGCCACTTCCCCGGGAGATAGAGCATACATCGCCTTCTTCCCCCCCCCCGGTGATATCAGGGGGATTTATGCCACCACCATGCTGGGCCCCGGACCTCCCCCCCTCGTGGGGAACCGGGGGGAATGCCTTGTTTCAAGTTATCCTTGATTCCCCCCCATCTGTCCCTGTTGACCCCCCCCGGCCTGGCTACCAGGTTAAACCCCCCACACTGGTACTTCCACTCCGGGATCTCTCCTCGTGATCCAGTGTTCAACCTTCCCCCTTTTCTCCACGGGGCCCCCTACTGGGGGCGCCCCACCCCCCTGTCCTGGCCCTGCCCCAGACCCCCCCGAGCCCCCCCCTGGCTCCCTGCCCGATGGAAGATCTCCCCTCCGATTTTTCCTCTTTTCCCGGGAAGCCTCACCCTTCACCGGGTTTCTCCACTCTCCCCTTTTGGAGGCGCGCGACGCAAATACAACAGTCCTGACCGCTGCGGGTGCGGCTGCCTTCCACCTGGCCACCGTCGCAACCCCGCGCCCGGGGAAGCTTGGGGGAATGACGTCTGTCCCAACGGTACGGCCCCCCGTCGAGCCGGGAGTCAGGGGCAAAGGACACCTCATTGCAGGCTGGCAACGATTACCGCCGTTTAACGCCCTCTGCCCCAAGCCCACCTCAAGGCCCCAAAAGAGTGCATGGGGTTCCCACTGCTCCCCTTCCTTCTTTTCCCTCCCCCAAAAAACCCGGGACTTCCTGCATCTATGGGGGAAAGAAGGCGCGTCCCCCACCCCCCCTGACGAGGGTGCTGGGTTCCCCGTTGGAGACCCCCAGAAGGCGGAGGCCCTGGCCCACCCCTACACCTGCGAACCCCCCTTCCCCCTTTCCCTCTTCACCCTCCCGGCAGACCCCCACCGTCTGTCCCATTTCCATCGACTCCCCAGGTATCCGGTTTCTCACAACTTTTCACCCGGGCAGGAATGGATGCGGCCCTGTCCACGCTGCATGCCGGCAAGCGCGGGGCCAGACCACTTCCTTACGATTCCTCACCCCACCCCCCCCCAGGAAAGCCTTTTTCTCCTCTCAACCCCAGCGGGGAGACGGGGCAGTTCCCCACCTTTTGGAAGCCCTCTGTCCTCATCCCCCCAACCCCCGGAAAAGATCCGTCGCTCCCGTCTTCCTACGGGCCCCTTTGCCCCTCTCCTGCATGGGGGAAGCGAGGGGCCCCTTGTGACCCACGCCTACCCTTTGGGGGTGGAGGGAACACTTGCTGGGGGGAGGAGCGTGCGGTTTTTCGCCCCCGTAGAGGCACCCTGGACGGCTGGCCAAACTGAATACCATGTTGTGACACCTACCGTCAGCGCCAGTCATGATTACCATTTTCTTGCCGGGAAGGGACCCTTTTCGCACAGCCCACATGGGGTATCCTCTACAAGTTGGCCGGCATGGGGCATTACCGGGGTCACCCTTGCATGGGTCCGGGCTTCCTCGAAGGCCCCCTATCAGGTTGCGGTGGGTGCCCCCTTGTACCATCCCGCCCCATTGAAAGGGGCGTCCCTCAAGGCTCCATCCTCAGTCCTCTCCTTTCAACGTCCCTCTCTGGCCTTCGCACCCCTCCCCACTCGCACCCCCTCATCCCCGTGACGAAAATCACCTTTGTCCACCCGGGGCCCCAAACAGGGGCCGGCGCAGACCCACCTGCAAAGGGGGGCACCTCCCTCGGTGACGGGGTGACCATCGGGGTCTAAAGGTTGTCCCCCAAAAAGCACGCTTATGGGGTTCACTCTCAAGCGGCTTCCCACCACTACACTCCATCTCGGGCGGCCGGGCGTTCCTTACCCCAGGACCCCACCTTCCTGGGGCTGGGGGTTGGGAGGGCCCCTCGCCCTCCGGGGCCGGGCATACCTATCTCCGCACCTCCTGCAACAAGCGCTGAGACGTTTGAACGGATTGCCGGTGTCCTTTGGGGGGCCAACCGGGTTCCCCCCCAGTATTATTTTGCCGCCGTTGCCCCAAAAAATGTGTACGGCAGCCATTTATGGGTTGGGGCACGGACTGTCCTCCCCCAGCGGGATTTGCCAGAATGCTGCCCTTCGGATTTCGAGGGGGGCCATAAAACCCTCCTTTTTATCTCCCTGCATGCTGAGAGGGGCACCCTCCCCTTGTCATCCCAGAAGGGGGGCTCGTGCCACACTACCACCCCCTCATGTGCTTGCCCCGGGTCACCCCCTTGCACTCTCTACGCCAACTCTGGTGGGACCATCAACACCTGTTTGATTCCGGGGGCCAACAACCAGCGGGGTTTGAGCCACTGGGTCTCACCTCTTTACCTACCACCACCCCCCCACAACCCACCCGCCCACACTCTCCCCCCCCACCCCGCTGGACACCTCCCCCCAAGTTTACCCTGCACCTTCCAGGCCTCCCCTCTCGGCCTCTGCAGGCATTTGGCGGTAAAGCTATTCCACAGATGGACAAACACTGTACCCCACCAACAAGCTCTTCAACGTGGTTTTCCACTCCCCCTCACCCCCCTTTTACGGGGGCAGCCCCATACGACCGGCCCAAATCCCTCTGCAGACATGGGGGCTCCCACCCGGGGACAGACGTCCCACGTTTAAAATCTATGCCCTCCACCAGGCCGCACACCCTCCCCCCCTGTCATACCAAGGGCAAGGCGTGATTTACACAGACTCCCCCTCCCCCTCCACCTCCCCTCTCCCGCCACCCCACTCATCCACGGGCCCTCCCCACACCTCCGAGGGCCCCCCTCCCCCTTACCCCAGAGGGCTGGGGTATTGTTTTCAGTGGGTTTCCCTCCCACGCTGGTATCCCAGGAACGAGGTAGCGGACTCGCGCCAGGGCTGGCCTTAACAGAAGTAAAAAACCTTTCCCCCCCGCTCTCCGCGGCCCCTGCCTCCTCCCGGCGACGCCTCATTTCCCCGGTCTGAGCCTCTCTCCCAGGTCTGCCCTCCCCTGGAATAACACGTCGGCGATGCCCCCCGCATCCCTCCCGGGGGCCCAAAACCGCAGTGACTCTTCCCCCCCCCGTGGATAAGGAAAAAATCCCCTGTCCCCTTTATGTCCCCTCTCACCCGCCTCCCCTGGGGCACACGACGAAAAAAAGAGGAGTTTTTGAAAATTGTTTTGGGGATAAAGGAAATCATGAAAAGGGGCCCAGGGAATGAGGAACGTACTATATTTATAGATATTAGAAAACATACGACTCGGGTTTATAGGGGAAAATTAATGAGATATTTGGGACACCCCGGAGTAGATGATAAGGTGGGGCGGTAATTAGGGGGCTAATAAGGGAAAATGAGGTAAAATTCCACTAGGAGATATAGCACAGGATGGAGAAGAATAACTAGGATCCGGGAGGGGTGTGTTATCTCTCCAACCTTCACATCTACTTTGGGGGAATGATGTGAATCAGAAAATCAGAGAAAGGGGGTCGAGTAGGGGAAAGAAAACTAGGAGTTTAAAACCTATGCAGACGATGTAGTTTTTCAGGGAGAGGGGGGGAAAAACATGGAGGAGTTTGCGGGAATGTCAAAAAGTTATGGAAAGGGGAAAGGAAAATTAGTTCAGTGTCAGGAAGTTTTAGGTGATGGATTCAAAAAACCCGAGAGGAATCAAAGGGTTCTAGGAACAACATTCTAGAGGTGATTGGGGTAGGTTACATATTAGACTGAAGTAAAATAAGGGAAAGGAGTTTGGGGGAGAAAGACAAGGAAAACTAAAGAGGGAAAAGGGTAGGAGGATGACAGGGATGATCATTAAAGGAGGAAGTAGGGCAATTTAAAAAAAGAAAATGGTAGGAGTTTTGGGGAAAGGATGGAGTGCCTATTGCTTTTATGGGTCGAGATAACATTTATCGGGAGGGAGATATTACTAAACTAGAGAGGACACGAACATTAGGGGGAGATGGGGATTGGGAAACCCCAACCAGCACAGCTGTGGAGGCCATTCGAGGAGATATGGGGTGGAGCACCTTCAGGAAAGGATTTTTAAAAAGGGAAATTTTAAAATGCTGAAAAAAAATAAGGGACTTAGTGGGATAGATGGGGGGAAGCAATTTGAAGGAGGTTTGGGCAAGTCAACATGGAAAAGGAATGGATAAAAAGACTTTGTTTAAAACCTTGGGGGATAAGGCCCCCGGGGTGGATAGAAGGGGAAAACTAGCGATGGAAGAATTTAGGTTATTTTGGCCCCCCAAAGAACCGGGCATTACTGGCTTGTTTTGGGGACACCTTAGAGAAACCGAGAAGGTGAGGCAGAGTTTAAAAACCCAAAAAAACAGGCCGAGCTGTAAAAAGGAAACAAAGGAGGAAATAAGGCCCTAAACTTGGTTTTTAAAGAACCCGGGGGGCTGTTTTCCTGGGAGAAGCCCGAAATAAAATCACCTTTTCTTCTTTTAGTTGAGCGACGGAAAAAGCACCTGGAATCAATTTGGAAAAGAAATTTTTTAGGAGTTCTTTGAGTTGAAATTTAGATTTTGATTGGGAATTAAAATATTATTAATTGGCCTTTTGTTTCTTTTCCCATAAAAGAGGGACCAGGAAAGGGACGAAGAAAGTATTTAGTCATACCCGGTACGGCATTTGCCAAGTCAAGCCCAAAAGGGGCTTTCGCCCCTCAGTTTTCCCCCCAACTTGTAAAGTTTTAATTTGCCAAATCTGTCATTTCGCCCCATCCAAACGGAGTCAAGTCCATCTTTCCCTAGCAAAAGGGGTGCCACCTTGGGGGGCGGTAAACTAGGGCCCTACCCGCCCATTTCCCAAAAACAAGTTTGGGGACCTGGGGTGCCGGGGTTTTGGGGGGGGCAAAATTTCGGGTCGGGAAACAGAAAAAGAGTTGTGTAGGGGGTTTCTTGCTGGGGTTTTCCTTTGTCTGGGAAAAAAGCCTAACCAAAAAACCTTAAACCCAAAATTACCACCTCAGGGGGGGAACGAAAACTAAATAAGCCTCCCAAACCAAAAACTAATATAAAATTAAATTCCCAAACCAACCCAAAAAATCTCCTAAAACCCCCGCAGGGGGTGGGGGGTTTCGACCCCCAAAAAAAAAAATAATTGTTAGTTAGTTGTCAAATGTATAGGTGTGGGGGTTTTGTGGAGGAAAACCCCCGGTTGGTGGCAAATGGTTGGCAAAATAAAATACCTTAAACAACCAAACCTTTGTTTGGAAGAAAAAATCCCCTAAAAAAGAACTAAACTCATCCCATTTACCCAAATTCCCAAAATAGGGTTTAAAAGGGGAAATTTTTTTTCCAAACGGGGAAAAACTAAAATTTGGTTCCAAAATTTTTTTGGATGTTTTTATGATAAATTTTTTAATAAAAAAGGGGGGGGAACTTTGAAACCCTTTGAAAATAAAACCCCTAAAAAAAAAAAATTGGGAATTTCGAACAAACCCCCAAAAAATTACGGGTTTTTTTTATTTAAATTAAAGGAATTTTTTATTTTTAAAAATTAAATATTTTTGGTTGGGGGGGTTTCCCGTTTAAAAACCCCCCCTTTTTTTTACCCAAATTTTTTTTTTTGAAAAAAAAAAAAAAAAAAAAAAAAAAAAAAAAAAAAAAAAAAAAAAAAAAAAAAAAAAAAAAAAAAAAAAAAAAAAAAAAAAAAAAAAAAAAAAAAAAAAAAAAAGGGGGGGGGGGGGGGGGGGGGGGGGGGGGGGGGGGGGGGGGGGGGGGGGGGGGGGGGGGGGGGGGGGGGGGGGGGGGAAACCCCCAAAAAAAAAAAAAAAAAAACCAACCCAAAAAAAAATAAACCCTTTATAAAAAAACCCCAAAAAATTAAAAAAAAAACCTTTAAACCCTCCCTAATGGGTTTCCCCAAAAAAATTTAAAAAAGTTTAAGAAAAAGCAAGTGGTGGGGACACATTACGACCTACCAGTTGCTTCCCTTTTGACGAGGCTCTGTTAATCTTTTTTTCTTAGTTTAGAAACCTCTGCCATCAGCCATTACCCAGGTTTTCTCTATAGTGTTGTCAGCGAAAACAGAGAAGTAATATAGCCCCGGGAAAAATAAATTTCCCGCCAAAATAACTCAAAATTCTTCCATCGCCGTATTTTTTCCCTTCGTGGGTCCCCCCGCGGCGACCCCCCCTTATCCCCAAAATGCACCGATGTAAAAAAAAAACCGGACGTAGTTTGTCTGGGGCCCTTTAGAGAGGGAAAAGGGGGGGAAAACTTAGTAAAAACCCTGGGACAGGATAAAACCAAGGAGGTGAAGATAAAAATAAAAGAAATGGACTAGCGAGGTGGAGAGCAGGTATGGGGGGAAAAATCCACGTTTAAAGTGGTTACCGAAAGAAAAAAAACCTGAGGCATTTCACGGCAGTGGGTGTTTGGGGAAGCAGGCTGGGTAAAGCAAGAAAGGAACGCTGAGGTGAAGGCAGGATAGAGATGGAAAAGACCGGGCGTAGCTTTTGTAGGGAGCGTAAGAAAAACTAAAAACCACCAAATTTAATGAGGGGGTAGGTTGAGCAGGAGAGGGGAGGCGGGGTAAAACCCATATGGGGAAGTGATAGGGGAAGGAAAGGGGAGAAAAGGATGCACAAAGGGGGAGGGGGGAACTTATGTGTAGGACGTATGGCAGAAAGGGAAGAGAGAAAGCAAACTGTAGAAAACAAGGTGTTTTTAAAGAAGGTTTGGGGAGGAAAATTGCGTGGGAAATGTAGAAGATGTCTGGAGGGTAGGTGTGGGGAGGGATTATATCTATGTATATACTCCCCGTTGTGCCCTTTCTCTCCCCACAGGTGGCAGAGAAAAAAAGGGCCCCGCAGAGGGGCAAAAAGGAAGATGTATGTAATTCGACCCTCGAGCTTGAAGAGGACACAAAGGTAATAAACAAAAAAGGTCACAAAAAGAAGAAGAAGAAGATCACAGCTCACCTGCACCGTCTTCGTCGTCCCCGACCCCCTGCCCCTTGGGCATGAAGTTTGGAGAAGAACATTTTGCTGCGTTCCGCGCTTCCACTCCCCCCGTTAGTGCTACAGTCTCAACTCATTTTGCCCCAACGTACCCCCCTTTGACCTGCCCACCCTGCTGGCGGGGGCGGGCGTCCCCCCTCACGGAAAACACCCGCCCTCCGCCCCCAATTTTTTTCCCTTCCCCTGAAAAAGGCCCGGGTTTCAACTACCACCCCTGTGATAGCATCATAGGAAAATCCCAGGCTCAAGTTTTTCCCCAAATTTTCCCCTGCGGGTTTTCCTCGCAGCCCTAAAAAAAAGAACAAGAGAAGAGTTGCGTCCCCTGAGCTGTCCCCTTGCTGTGCCGGGCTGTGTTCCCTGTGCTGTGCTTTTGCTGGGCTTTTAACAGTGCCTTCGTACCAGAACCGGGGCCCTTAACAAGATTTTGGGCAAAAAACCTTCCAAGGTAAGCAGGGATAAAAGGGGGCTTTTTTTACTTTGTTTGCAGTTTTCTTAGGGGAAATGGGGTTAATAGGAGGAGTTTCACTTTCTTTTTTAAAGGGGGACCCCCAACTACTTTTTGGGGGCCCCTACAATAGGTGTTTTTTTCAAATGGTGCTAGTTTTTTTTTTGCGAAAACCAAAAAAAAAAAAAATATAAAATTTTTTTGGTTAAGGTTGGTTTTAGGTTTTTTTAAAAAACCTTTAAGGTTAGGTTAGGGTTAGGTTGGGTTGGGGTTTTGGGGTTGGGGTTGGGTTTTTCATTAAAAAAAAGGGTTAAAGGTTTCAAAAAAAAAATTTTTTTTTTTTTTTTTTTTTTTGGGTTTGCCCCCAAATTTAAAACTAGCACCTTTTAGAAAAAACCCCTTTTGTAGGCCAAGAAAAAGTAGTTGGTGTTCTGAAAACGAACGGGGAAACTTCCCCCTTTTATTACCGGCAACGTGCCATAAACAGGGGTTTTTGGGGGACCCTGTATTTTGGGGGTTTTTGCATTTTTTTTTTGGCATTTGTTACTTTCTTTGGCCGTTACGGTAAATTTTCCCAGTATGACCCCGCAGTTCTCTTTCCATTATAACCTCCTTTTTGGTTAAGATTCGTTTTATCCCTCTGCCATATCTCCCCTTACTCCCCTTTTTTAAGGGAAATAATCTTTGCCCCATAAAAGTTTTTCAAAAAAAACCTTTCAAACCTCGGGGGAAAGCTGTTATTTTTGGCCCAAAAAATCACGGACAAAATGATATAAAAGAATAAAATGGAAAATTTTTTTAACGATGGCCCCAAAATTTTCCCTAAAAATTTGGAAAGAAGGTTTTTGTTTCCTTATTGAAATTCTAAGAGCCCTTTTTTTTGAGTTTTTCCGTCGCAAACAATATTTTCCCGGAGATATGAACATTTTAGGTGGGAGGGGGAAAAATCCCCTTGTATAAAAAATGCCCCCCCTTTTTCCTTTTCTTGTGCCCTGCATTGCTTTTTTTTTTCGGAGGCACACCCGTGGCTCAAAACCAACCAAACCCTAAACCCCTTTACCTAACCTAACCTAACCTAGTTTACCTTACCAAACCCTTTTAAACCCCCAAATTTGGCCCAAATAATAAAAAATTTTTAAATAAAATACCAAACAAAAGCAATGCAGGTCACAAAAAGGGGGACGAGGGAGGCATTTTGTAAAAAAGGGGGAACATATTTTTCCCTCCACCTAAAAATGTTCTATACCCCGGGAACTATTGTTTTGGGCCGGAAGGGAAAACGCTCAGAGAAAATGTTCTTACAATACAAAAAGGGAAAAAACAAAAACCATGTCCCAATTGTGTGGGGAAAGTTTGGTGCCATCGAAAAATTTTAATACCGAATAAAAAGGGGAAACTCCCCCATCGCCATCAGAGCCCCGTTCCCAAGGGCCCCCTCTGTACAGCAGTTCATGACGGCGGGGTTTTGGGTTTAAAATTTTTAGGTTTATTTTAAAAACCTTTCTTCTTTTTTAAAATTCTATCTCGTTCTGTCCTTGATGTTCCCGGGTCTTTTGCCCCACGTCAATTCGCCCCCAAAAGGGACATTTCGCCCCACATGAAAGGAGTCAATTCGCCCACTCAAGGTCAATTTGCCCCCCCACGTTCCATATCAGGGTCCACTAAACTATAGATTTTTGGGAGTAGTTTAATCCCCATGTATAAGGGTGGAAATCGAGAGGCCACCACCGGGGGGTGCAGCAGTAGAGGGCTTTTTGGGGGCTTTTATCGAGTGAAAAAATAAAAAATTTCGAAAAAAAAAAGTTATATGTAAGTTTTTTAAAATTTTCATGTGCAAATTTATAAATATAAAATTTAAAAACAAAAAACCTACAAAATCAAAACCCTTTTGCCCCCAAAATAAAAAAAAACCTTTTAAAAACCAAAATAAAAAAACCTTTAATAAAAAATACATACATGCCAGATTCGCTGACACGGGGCCTTTTGAGAGGGAGAAACAAGCTTTCAGCAGTTGATATGATAAATTTGCCCCTCCCCCTACTCACCCCCAAAGACCGAATATTCTCCCCTGCATACCCCCTTTTTTTTTTTTAAAAGTGAGAGGTAAAGGAACCCCCAAAGAAACCCTTAAAAGGGAAATTTACTCCATAGTGTGGGCGAAATAAACCGGGAAATCCGGGTCCCGTAAAGGGAGGGTGGGAGGGGAGCACGTCCCGCGGTCTAAGGTGTGCTAATGCGACATAAAAAACAAAGGGAAAATAAGGAAGCTACGGGGAGGCCGTGAGGCCTACACTTTGGTAGTTCCTGTCACCAAAACACTCCCCTACATCCACCTTTCTTCCCCATCCATAAACCCAACCCAACCCCCCTTTTTAAAGGGCTCCCTAATGACCCCGCACTAATTTCCTGCCCTACGGGGCCCATTCCCACTCTTTGCCCAAACCCTATTTGTGAACCATTTTTTTCCCTTTTTCCTTTCTAAATCTACACTTTCCAGCTTGAATCTGTTACTCTTGTTCACCCGGGTTTAAAACCCTTTAAGAACTTTTCCTACCTCTCCTTTTTTTAAAAAAACCCCTTTTCCCATTAAAGCTTCTACAGATCCCCCCCCTCTCTGCCCCTCTCGATTTGGGTTTTTTTAAAATAATTTCCCAACCCCTCTTCCCCCAAACTAAAGTTATGCACCCTTTGTATCATTTTGGTCATCCTTCCTGCCGGGTTTCTAAACAAGGCTATACCCAAACCTGTAATATGGAGCCCAAAAACTAACCGCAAGTTAGGTGAGGTTTTGACAAAGAGCCAGAAAAAGTTTTAAATAATTTTCCGCACTTTTTTTTTTTTAAACATTCTAGTAATGAATCCAAATACTTTTAATTTAGCTTTATTTTCGGGCCTCAATACATTTTTTTTTTTTTCCCCCTTAGGTCGGAGTCGGGGCTCACCCCTTTCCCAAAAAATTTTTTTTTCCCCTTTCCCTGATCTTTTCAGCGATACTTTGGGCTTATGGGTTTATTATTACCGGGTTTTTTTCTACCAACATTCATAAGGGCGGCACTTATAAATTTTTAAATTCCACTCCCATCTGACTGCCCACTATTAAGTTTTTCTAAGTCCCCCTGCCATGTTTTTCTAAAACGTGATTTCCCAAAAATCCTACCTACCCTTTATCATCAGCAAACTTGCTGATATCCCCTGCTAATCCCAATATCCAATTTTTTTTGTAAAACAAAAATAGTAATTTTACCCAAAACAACCTTTTGGAACCCCCACTTGTCACCAGTCCCCATTAAAATTTAGGGAAAATTAAATTTTAAAACCCTTTTTTGCCTTTTTCCTTAGCCAACTTTGTAAATGAAGAACCCTTTCCCCAAATTTTTCCCTTGGGGCCCCCAACCTTATTTTTAAAAGTTTGTTGGTGGTACTTTTGTCAAAAGCCTTACTAAAATCCAAAACTTTTATTATATCATAACCTTTTCATTATCTTTCCCCTTCTCATAAACCTTTTAAAAAACCCCAATAAATTGGGGAGGGCATGGGCCACCCTTTGTGAATCCTGTTGTTTAATCATTTTATCAAAAATTGTTTTTTCTAAATGCTCCAATATTTTTTGCAATTTAAAAGATTTCCAAAAATTTACCTACCCCTGACGTTAGACTTCGGGTCGATAATTTGAAATTTTGTCTCTGCCTACCTTTTTAAAAATGGGAAACCCCATTTTCCCTTTTCCCCCAAATAATGGCCCCATCGCCCCATCTTTAACCGAATTTTTTAAAAAAGTTTCACTTTAAAGACTCACTTTAAAAACCTCCCTTTCAAATTCCCTTTTCTACCCTGGGATACATTATCTGGGGCCCGGCGATTTAAAATTTTTCATTTTATCCCATACCCTCCTTTCCCCCCATTTTCCCCAGGTTACCCCAATATCTTTTTTGGGTTTCCCCCCTCATCGTTCCCTTTTTAAATCTGCTCCAGCAGGGGATCGTCTGGTATCCTCCTCTGTAAAAAAAACTTAAAAAATTAAACATTTTGACTTTTCACATAAACCTTTATCCGTATTTTTTGGGCCCACCCGGGCCGACCTTAACGGCCCAACTAATTCCCTTGTCTTTGTTTTTTTTACCTTTATTTGAAAACCCCTTTGGTCACTTTTCCCCCTGTTCTGCTATTTTAAACTCATAATTGGGTTTTTAGAAAATCGAATTTAAATTTTTTTACTGTCCCTTGCCAAACACGTTTTTACTGTTCTTTGCTTACCAAAACCCGCCTTTAAACCCTTTAAAAAAATGTTTCTTTTAATCCAATGTTTGTTTTTTTTAAATTGTGGTCCCCTCCATTTTGGATCACTCTTTCTGGAACTTTTTTCCCCCATAAAAAAAATATTTTTTTTTCTGTCCCCCCAATTATTCCTTAAAAATAAGGGATAATCCCCCTCAGCCCCCCCACCCCCACTTCCTTTTTAAACCCCTCTAATTTTCCTCCCCAGGTCCCTTTTCCCGCCAAATCCCCAGTGGCCCCTTCCTTTCCGTGTCAAACCCCCCCGGCCCCCCTTTTCCCTGGGAAAATTTCCCCACCCCCGCCCCCTTCCCCCACCCTCTTAAATTTAAACCCCCGGGGGTTTTTTCCTTTAATTTTTTTTGTTAAACCCCCTTAGGGCTTCCCCCCAACACCCAAACCCCCCAGGCCCTTTTAACCGGAAATCCCCCCCTCCCTTTTAAGGGCCTTTCCCCCCCGGGGGTTTGACTGTACTTCCGAAAATCCACAGTTATTCGCCAAAAAAACCCGGTTTTAAAATAATCATCCAGACCCATTTTTTTTTTGCAAATTATGTTTAATGTTCTTTTCAAAAAACCCCCAAAAAATAATTCATTTCCCCGCCATTTTAAAAAAATTTTTTTAAAAGGGCCCGGGGAAAAAACAAAAACCCCTTTTTTTAGGTTTTTGGGCCCCCCGGAAAAATTTGGTGGAGTAATTATTCCCCCTCCCCGGAAAAAAAAAAATAAAACAAATTTTATACCCAAAATTTAGATTTAAGGATTTTGGGTTTGGGTTTAAAATTTATTTTTTGGGGGGGGGAGGGCAATTATTTTTTAAAAAAAATTTTTATGGGGTGGCAGCCCGGGGGGAAAACCCCCTTTCCCTTTTTCGGGGAACTTTTAAAAAAACCTATTTGTCCAAAACTAAAAAAAAATATAAATTTAAAAAAATAACCGGGGGGGTTTTGGGGCCGCGGGGTTCTAGGATTCTACCAAAACCCCTGCCGGAACCCACCCGGAAGGGGAAAAAGAGGTTTCCCTACATGTAAAACCCTTTACTTTTTTTCAATTGGCCCCGTTTTGGGGTGGGGTTAAAAGATCAAGGGAAATGTCCGGGGTGAACGGGTTGGGGAATCTGTCTGGCCGGGAGGCCTAAATCATTATAAGGCCACTTTTTTTTTATTATTTTGGCTCCTATTTGTGAAAACTATTAACCCCCTTGCAAAAAGAAACCCAAAAATAACAAAATTTTTTAATTGTTTTTTTGGGTTTTTAGGTTAAAAAATTTAAAATTGGGTTTTAAAAAAGGGGAAAAGGGGTTAGGGGAAAAGGTTTTCCCTGTTTTTTTATTATTTTTTTTAAAAAAATTTCCCCCCATTTGATTTTGGGATCTTTAAGCGGGGGTTGAACAAATCCTTTTCCCGGAATCTTTAAAAACCCCTCTATTTTTTAAAACTTTCCCAAAAAAAAACCTTTTCAAACCCAAAACTAACCTAAACAAGGCGGGGTGGGCAGGGCCCCTTCCGGAAATAGGGTTGGTTTTTTTTTTCCCCCCCCCATTTTTGGTCAATTTATTCCCCTCCATTGAAAGTAGTTTTGGAATGATAAAATTTTTACCCTTTTTTGGGGGTTCCCACTGGGGCACAAAGCTTTTCCCACCCTTTTTCGGGGTGTTCTGAAACCCGATAAGGGCCCCCGGGTTTTCCATTGGGGAAACCCCGGTGCCCCGGCCCGGTTCCTCCCGCGTCCCCGGGGAAAATTTTGGAAATTTGCAAGGATTGGATTAATTTTTCCCTTTTTAATAGAACCCCTTTAATTTCCCCCAAAAATCCCAGTGGGGCCAAACCAACCATAAAAAAGCAAAAAATTTTTGGGTTGCTTAAATTTTCTTTAAAGTTTTGCAACAATACCGCAACCCTTTTTTTCCAAAATTGGGGTTTCCCGGAAATGGGTAAAAAGGGCATACAAAAATGGCCCCCAAGGGGTTATTTTTTTCCCAATTACATTTACCCTTCCTCCCTTTTAATAGATCTTAGCTGTTGAAAAATGGAACCCCTTTTTTGGGGTGGTTTTCCCCTTCGTTTTTTCCGGGAAAGGTCCCTCCATCTTTCCAAATGAAGGTTTGTTTGGAAATTCCAACCAGTCCGCACAATTTTTCCCCCCGGTAAGTTTTGTCCCCTTCGGGTTTGGCCCCCCGTAACCCCGGAATAGTCCTTTTTGGTTTGTAAGGGTCCCACCCCCTTGGAGGACGTTAATTTCCTCAAACCCTTGCCCTTTCCAGGAAAAGGGAACCCCCGTAAGAATTTTTTTGTTAGGAAGTTTGGACCCCTCCAAAAGGTTTGAACTTTTGGGCCCCTTTTAAAAAAGCTGTCATTGGCTTTGGGGTTTTTCCCAAAATTTTTTTTTCCCAAAAAACCCGAGGAAACCCCGAGGGCTAAATTCCCTTCTTTTCCAGGGGAAAGATCCTTTGGCACAAAAGGAAATTTGGAACAAAAACCTTTATTGTTTTTTCCCCCCCCCCCCCCCCCCCCCCCCCCCCCCCCCCCCCCCCCCCCCCCCCCCCCCCCCCCCTTTTTTTTTTTTTTTTTTTTTTTTTTTTTTTTTTTTTTTTTTTTTTTTTTTTTTTTTTTTTTTTTTTTGGCAAATTCCTTTTTATTTTTTTCGGAAACCGCCTGGAATGCCAAGGTTTCCCCTTTGCTTTTCAAATATTTCCTTCCTGTTAAAAAAAGAAAAGGGAAAAACCCCCCGGGGCTGGGTTTTCCTTTCCATTTTTTTTTTTTAGGCAGTAAATGGGGTGTCACGAAGTTTTTTGGCCGCCTCACTTTTTGAAAAAGACGGTGTATCGACAGCAGTAGGTTGCCCCCAGGTTTGCCATTGAACAAAGACACCATGAGTGCACACCCAGAGTCTACAATAACATCCATGTCTTGTCCAGGTGTACTAAAGATCTTGCACAACTTTGCAGGATTGGATCACCTTTTATCAGTTTTTGCAGAGCAGACTGCTTTCCAATTCCAAATATCCTGGAAGTGGTGCCGCATCCTGTGAATGCATGCAGAAACAGCAGACTTTGACAGATCTCGCTACCTAGAACCTGCTTTGTGACCTTTATGTCATACACTACAGCAGGACTCCCTTTATCTGAGCGGAAGTAGAGCTTTGTACCATCGCTCGGAGATGCGTAATGAAGCAGTAGCACTAACAAGTCCGTGTCCTCGCCTATGAGCGTGGTAGTTTTTTCAGATGACATTGATACTGCTGTCCTCACAATGTCCAAGTCAGCATCTCCCATAGCATGTATCACATGACATCCTCTGATTTTTATGCGATCGGCAATCATATGGATCACTGTCTGTTTGTTCTCGTTATTGGAAAGGAAATCCTCCATCTTTCCAGTGAATTTGGTTGTTTCAGTGATATTCACCTTATGACCGTCACAATTTTGTCCCCGTCGCTGATGTGTATTGTCCTTCGTACTTGGACCACCACTGTAACCATCGAAGACTACCGTAGCCTTGCCATAGTGTTTCACAGTGAATGCTGCATAGTCGTTGGCAATGGAGGTGTAGGTCCTTCCATCAGACCACTTCAGCCGACGAAGAAGGGAACCTCCGCCTAAGACATTGTGTTCTGCTTCAGGAGCAGTCTCCAGGACTGCTTCATCCGAAATGGTTTTGACATGGGCTTTAAGAGCGTGCATCAGTTGTGCTTTGTCTGCCTTCCGTAAGACCTGTTTTGCTTCAAAGAGTGCTTGAGGATAAGGCGAGAGTTCGTAGTTCATGATCTTATCGAGTGAAAGTTCTGCAGTTTGAGACACTACGAGAACCTTTGAACAACCAAAGCTGAGTCTATTGCTCTGTCTTCGGCAATTCTGATTGTCGACGCTGATGCCAAGGTCTTTGCCTTCATATTCCTTCTGTATGAAAAGGAAAACACCGACTGTCCTTCCATCTTTGCTAGTGTTTCCTTGCCGATAGTAAACAGGTCATGGACGTTCACATCCTCATTTGCATTTACACCTGCTATAATATTGTGCAAAGATGCTTCGTCAGCAAAAGGAGAAAATGCTTGTAGTTTGTCTGCAATTTTCTCCAGGTCTTCATGATCTCTTCTCACCCTTGACCCTGTTGCCATGTATACCTAGTATTAGTAGTGATGGAAATACATTAGTAGTGGTGGAGTAACAGTAGTTGTGGTGGAGATACATTAGTAGTGGTGGTGATGGTGAGTAATGGTGGTAATGGTGAGTGGTGGTGGAGATACAGTAGTAGTTGTGAGCGACATGAAGACTTCTGCTGATGATGCTATCCAAAAGGCTGAAAGGCCCCTCCGCCCCCCAACCTCCCCCTCCCCCACCCACCTCTTCCTTACCTATTTTCTTTAAAAAAAAAAAGTGAAATACAAAATTTAATGTGTACGTGTAAATGCTGTCACATGATTATATCAGAGGTAGTAGACTGTGTGGGTTAAAAGGAAGGGCACCGTGGTGGAATACCAGAGGGGGAGGAAGGATGTGAGGCTAATATATGTATAATGTAAGGATGAGTGGATGCAAAGAAGCACTAAAAGAAACACAAGTATGGTTTAACTGCATCCTTCGGGGAGTTCCCAGCAACAGGGACAGTGCTACGTACCAGATCAGATAGTATTTCAATATTATGAGCCTATTTCTTTGGAAATAATATCCTACTGAACCCTCATCATTTCTTACATAGAGAGTTGGGATATATGCGGCCTGGGGCCCGGGGCCTGGNTAAAATTAAAACCCCTCGACTGGTGTTTTGAAAAATCGTTTGTACCCGGTGACCTTTTGCAAATGTTGTTCACACACAAACTTGCAAATATGCGAGACTTCAGAGGGCGCTGCTTTATAAAGTTGACCATGTTCACAGTTATATCAAGGACTTGTTTTAAATCATCCCCAATAGTTTTTGAAACCAGAACTTCTTAACCAGAACTTAGGAGAAAGCAGTGAGTTGTTATGACTTCAGGGTTTTTTCTTTCACGTGTGATACAAAGCCTTATACTGAGCCAATCATTGAGGGAGCACCATCAGTGCAGATTCCAACGCATCGGTTCCATGACAAACCACAAGATTCCAGGTAAGAAGACAAGATGTTGAAAATGTCGTGGCCTTTGGTAGTTTCTGGCAGTTCTTTACAGCAAAAATAATTTTTCATTATTTCACCTTCATTTTCAAATCGTACAAATGCCAGCAGCTGAGCTTTACCAGTTTATATCAGTTGTCTCATCTACACACAAACCTCGATTTCCCGGACCTCGATTTCCCGGATATCGGATTTGCCGGACAAAATCCGAGGTCCGGGGATATGTCAGAGTCTCGGACAATTTTTTTTTTTTTTTTTTTTTAACGTTGAAATGCCTGGTCCGGTTCGTAAATTGACCAAGTTGTCCGGCGGTCCGAGCGTCTCCTGTCACCCCTGGTCAGTGTCCGCGCCTCTTCTTAGTTGACAACACTTCCGTCCTTCTTCTCTTCTTCCCAGTGCTTGTGAAGGACCACGAAATATGTATCCAAATACATAGCTCCTTCTTCCCAGTTCTTGGGAAGGACCACGAATATGTATCCAAATACATAGCTGCTTCTTCCCAGTTCTTGGGAAGGACCACGAATATGTATCCAAATACATAGCTCCTTCTTCCCAGTTCTTGTGAAGGACCACGAATATGTATCCAATAACGTACATAGCTCCTTCCCAGTTCTTGGGAAGGACCACGAATATGTATCCAAATACATAGCTCCTTCTTCCAAGTTCTTGGGAAGGACCACGAATATGTATCCAAATACATAGCTGCTTCTTCCAAGTTCTCTGAAATATATATCCCAATACATAGCTTCTTCCCCCTGGACAGCTATTCTGGTTCCGGGCGACTGCAGCTCGCAGTCGCTCGGTTGATGCCCCCTTCTTGGTGAGGCAATCAGCTAGTTGTCCAGACTTATCCACCCAAGTTACTTCGGTAACCTCTCCACGCTCCAACATATCACATAACACAGCAATGTCAATCCGCAGTCTCCTATCTTCTACACAGCGACATGAGTGAAGAGCGTCTACCAGGCTCTTGTTATCGGTGAAACACCTTATCTTATGAAGCCCACTGTTGGAGATTTCATGCAGAAGCTTAGCCAGATACACTGCTGTCTCAGCACACTCCAACAGCGCCAGGGCCTCAGCGGACAGGGTGGATTTAACAACTCTCTTGATCTTCTTTGACTGCCAGTAAACGGGACATCTCTTCCCACCATTGTCCCGTAAGAATATAGCAAAACCTCCTTGTGACCCATTGCCCGCTAAGTTGGCAAACGAAGCATCTGAAAAGTACTCCAAGTATGTAGCAATCTTCCAGTTCCTCCATCTTTGGCATATATAACTTCACAATATCTGTCTTCACTCTTGCTATCACCTTGTCAAGCCGCAGAAGATCAGCCACAATCGCCTGACTACATGCCACACTCAACTCGTACACATCAAAGGCTATGTCTGGCCGGGTATGCGTGGCTATCCAATTTAACTGGCCCACTAGAGCCCTATATTCCGACCTTTCTGACTCCGACAATTCGCTCGATTTTACAGTTGCCCGTTGTCTGCAGACTGGTAGACGGTTGTCTGCAGTCACGGTCGATGCATACTGAAGCTGGTCCAATGTTATAGGAGACAATGTTCAGACCCACATATGTACTTAAATGCCTTGGACTCAGTGCTACCGATGAGGAAACTTGACTTAACGGGTCTATCACATGCTTCTTGAAATCAGGAATCCCAGTCCAAAATAAGTCATCAACGTAAATACACACCACGCCTTCAACCTTGCCGTTACATCACCAGGAAAACAAAGCTGAATCCAGTGAAGACACCATAGCTCCGAGATTCAGTAACTGATTTTTCACTCGCAGGTACCAGTGTCTAGCCGCATCACACAAACCATAAACAGTCTTCTTCAGCTTCCATAGTTGTCCATCAGCAAACTCCGGCAGAGGTCGTAGATGTACAACTCTTCCAATTTCGTTACCCTGCAAATAGGCAGCTTTCACATCTAGGGAGTGCCAACCGGTGGAAGCAGCAATTGCTAGTACCAAACGCACCGCTTCCTTAGAACATGTAGGCGAATCTTTCCGAATTTCACCTGTGTCTTCTTCGAATCCCCTCGCAACCAAACGTGCCTTCACCACTGTCTGTCCTCCTTTGACTTTTTCTGTCACAACCCACCGTACCGAGAATGCCACCTGTCCAACATCCTCCACCTCCTCATATACATCATTTTCCTGCCAGTTTATAATCTCTTTCTCCTTGGCACACAGCACCTCCTCTGAGTTGAAAAGAACCATCATCTCTGTAGTATCATCGACCACCTCCCAAGTGCAAAAGTCCCTGTTCAGATCTGCCCTGGAGATGCTTCCATCCAAGTCCCACCTAAAATTATAACAGTCCTTATATTTTCCGGTGGCCTTAACAGCTCTACCCACCACACGCCCAGACACCAATTCACCGCTCTCTCAGTTCTTACACCCTGTATTCGTTGACTAGAGGTGAGTCTTGTAGGCTGATTTGGAGCTGACTCAAGGCCTGGTTCACTCGACTCGCTTGAATCATTACCGACCTCAGGCTTACACGGTCCATCTCCACTCTCCGACTCCTCATCAGGTGGATACTCCTTCGATGATGGCCCTGTTTCCTTGGCCTCTTCCTGCACAGTCTGAATATTGTCAATATCTCCTCCAGCTGTCGAGTCCCTACCTGGAGCACGCGCCAACCGACACTCATGAACTCTCACATAGACACCCCCATGTCTCACCAAAATCTGCTTTCCATCCTTGCCAATTATAATGCCAGGGCCGTGCCACTCACTACTGTTGTTTCTCTTGTAGAACACCTCATCTCCATTCTGCACATCATTAAGGTTGCTTGAACGTATGTTGTGTCGCAAAGCCCTCGCCAAGCGTTCACCTGATTCAATCTTAACAAACTCTTATCTTGCCAAGTGAAGAGCATTTAAATTGTTTCTCACAATGTCTGATGCCGAAGCAGATTCCAATGCTGGAGGGTCATTCGTAAACACATTAGGCAATCCAGGGTTGTGACCAAAAACTAGCTGATTAGGGGAAAAACCCGTAAAGTTGGTTAGGGCATTTCTCGCTGACACTACCCAGGCCAAAGCCACACCCAAGTCACACTTGCTTTCTGCCATAATTTTCCTTACGATATTACCGATCACTGCATTTAAACATTCGCACACACCATTGCTCTCGGGACTCTTCGCTGAGGTTGTCATAATCTTAATGTTGAATGCCTCTCCAAGTGTCCTCATATCTTCATTGTTGAACTCACAGCCATTGTCCGTTAGGATCTTTCCAGGCGCGCCGAATGTAACAATCCAGCTCTGAAACACAGCCTTGATAATGGTGGACGCACGTTTATCTTCAATCACTGTTGCCGTACAGTATCTAGTTGCCAAATCAACAACCAAAAAATATTTATTGCCCCAGGCCTTCAGGTCCATAGCAATGACCTCATTCCATTTAGACGCCATAGGCATGCTTACTATGGGACGTGGTTTAGCCTTCCCAAATTTAAAGCAAACTTCACACTCCTCGGTTACCTTTTGGACAGCACTTTCCAGTTCTGAATTTTCAATCCCTGCATTACTGATGAGTTTGATAAGCTTTGCTGATGTGGGGTGTCCAAACTGCCTGTGAAGTTTTGAAGCCGTCTTCTTCACATCCCTCCCATTCACAGCAGCCAAAGAAATCATTCCCCCTAACTCCAGTCCTTGTCACGCTGATATCGGCAATAGATAATGACCTGATGCTGACGTCTGTAGATCAATCACCCTTCCACGAATCTTGACCTGGTCTGTAGCAAAGTTTACTAACATCTCTGCCTTTTTCATCGAACGCCTGCTCAACAGTAATGGAATATTACAATGCACCACATCCGTCACAATTCTCGCACTCATATTTCCAATAGAACAAGGCAGTGGACCCGTTTAATGGAAGGGACAGTGACACCATCAGCAAAGGTAAGCGTGGAGATTGACTTTTATTCCATGGTCTTATCCCATTCATAATCACTAAGGCTACTCAGAAAGCCAGTAAGCCAGCCAGTTCCACACACCGTAGTAGAACACCCTGAGTCCAGTACTGCACAGCCCTTGGCATCCTTCACAAGACCACTTAATTTAACATCACTATCTCCGTCTCCAGCATAACCTAAAAATAATGATAAATATGCTGTCTCAGGATCTCCTTCAAGACTGCCACTTGCTGCTGCAGAACTCCCACGACTTCCATTATTTTCATAAGCATCTGGACAGTACCTGACCCAATGGAATGGTGAGTCACATATCATGCACCTTGTCACCCTACCATCCGGCCCTAGTGGATTCTGCCTCCTTGTGGATGAACTGGGGTATCCTCTTGCCCTGCTTGACTGTCTGCCCCTGCGACCGCCTCCATACCTAATCTTCCACGCTGAAAACCCTGACATATAATGCCTCTTCCTCCTTCACCACACTTTCACTCTGACCCGTCATCTCTTCTCCCATAAAAACTGGTTCACTTTTTACACCACAGACAGGCCCGGCTGGTACAGATTCAAACTGCGCACTGATCTCCCCAGCGAATATGCGGTTCAAAGCATTTTTCATGTTGCCATATGACATCTCCGTGATTGCAGACATCACTAATTGTTGCTCACTGTCCCTCAATCGGCATGAAGCAAGTAACATGAAAGCCATAACTGGATCTGGGAGAGACATACCTTGCTTGTTGAACTTGAAATATGTGTCTCCAACACTAGACCTCCATTCGACCTCTATCCTCCCCCAGTTAATCCCGTTCAGGTGTCTTCTTAATCCTGCATAATTAGCCCTTCTGAAGTCAGGTACTCCATGCATATTAACACTTCTAGATCCTACTTCCCATTTTAAGCAAAACCTAATTTCACAATGATTGTTTTTACTAACTGACCTCCAACTTCCACTTCTGTAACTAAATCTTCCCTGTTTGGTTATATATCTAGAATATTGTTTCCCCTAGTAGGCTCCTTGATTGCTTGCTTTAGAAAGTTATCCTGAACTAGTTTTTTTATAATTCCTCTGAGTCATTATCGCCTACAATGGGGAGTTTTCAAGCTAAGCCCCCAGATGTCTCTCGCGCATCTCACGTCCGCTGCCCTTTGAGCGTGAATGATCTATCATTTACCGTAAACTCCCTGTATTTTTTCGGGACATATCAGAATTACCCTTCAATACAACAATTGAAACAGTTCTTAATAAAAAATGTAGTTTATCATTTGTTTTTCAGCACTTGAAGAAAATATTGGCAAAACAGAATACTTGAAAACTCAATTTCTTAAAATCGTCATTTCATGGAAACACTGCACGTTCAAGCTGAATGAAGCTTCAGGAAGTATGTACTTGTATGTAAGCTTTCGCCGAGTACTGTTTTGGATGTGTCTGTCTCTTTGCGACGAACATTTAACCAAGAATAGTGTGGCGTTCAGCATCTCCGAAGAAACCATCCCGATGTCGGGATCTGATATCAGTCACTTCTTCTTATCCACGGCTGGGGGAAGAGTCTTGTTTTGTTCTTGTTTTAGGGCTGCGAGGATCCCTTGGGGAACACTATGAGCCTGTGATGTCCTATGATGCTATTACAGGCGTGGTAGTTGACCTGTCTCCTCAGGAAGGCACAGGTGAGGCAGATAACGGCGGATGCAGCGTTCCTGGCAGTCGCGCTCTTTTTCAAAGACAACAAGTAAACAAGACCCATGTATTTTCTTCGATATGAGGGACTGCTTCGTTGAGGTGCCAATTACTTTAAATTACTTCTTGGTTAGTGGGAAATGAGTTCGTTCGTAAGAAGAGGACCAAATACACCACACCAACAACAGGTGTACTCAGTGAAAGCTTACCCAGCAAACATGGGCTATGCGGGCCTGTGTCGGCTTAGTGCCGGGTAGGTATGCGGGCACCGGCGGCAGGGCGGGCTGGTTTCGGCACACGAAAAGCGGAGGAGCCGTGTGCGTGTGGTCGGCCTGGCACGCGGAGGGGAGGACTGTAGAATCGGCGCGCCACAACATATATATGATAAATTCGTACAGGCCCAACACCACCACAGTCTTCATTCACCACTACCGACACCGACCGGACCCAAGGCATAATATATTAAATGAGAGGAGTGATGACAATGAATGGCCGGGACTGAAGGTACTTAAGTAGGGTGCAAAGCTCGGAATTAAGGATAATTGTTGATTATTAGGTGGGGCTGGGAAGTCGGTAGGCCAGGCATTCAGCTGGTTGGGCCACTCCTGCGCCCGTTGTCTCGTAGCAATATTGTCAGAAGAGAGATTGTATCCACCAGGTGGAATGGGTGACATCGGGCGTGCACGGGGCGCGCTGGGGACTACATTTCACTGCTTTCACAGGCCCTCTCAGGCCTGAGGATCACGACTTCAATGTACCTACCACAAAGATACGTAGGAAAGGTGTGATCGCACACATCGTGAGATGATACAAATGCATCCAAACATAAATACAGACAAAGAAAGGCCAACGATTATAAACACAACAAGCCTCTCAAGGCTAGAAAGCAAAACGAGCAACGGAAGCTGCTATTTGTTGTATGTTTTCACATGCTCTAAATATTAGTAATGGTAAAATTCTAGAGCCTTTCCCCGCCCTATAAATTACGCACAGCACAGGTTTTGTTTTCGCTTCAAAGACCATTCAAACAAAGACCAAATCCACTTCAGATACCTCATAACCACACCGTAAATATATAAAGTGGGGCGTGCAACGAATGCCAAACCTTCAACCCCCACAAACACGTCCACCCCCCTAAATGAAACACCATCCTACTGGACCCTCACCCCAAAATAATAATTACTAATCTAACCATCAACTATAACTACCACAACGTACCATAACCTCCTAGCGCAAAGGGGCCAAAAAAAAAAACCATCCAAAGGCCAGACCTCAAATTGCAGGAGGAAACTAGAAATTTTGACCAGTATAGGTTAGGTTAATATTGAAAGGGCAAGAGTAAGAGTTAAGCTCATATGAGATTTGTGGGTTTTGGGGTCCTTCTAGGAGGCTATTAGTAAGGTTAGGCTTGGTTTGAGAGGGGAGGTGAGGTTAGGTGGACTATAGGAGGGCTAAAAATAGAAATAGCAAAAAGATCAATAACCAGTAGATATCTATTTTGGAGGCGGCGACGTATAGGCAACAAGGGGAGTAAGTTACTCTAGGGCACCGCGGAGGGAGCGGTGAAAGGGGGCCAGAATCTCCCCAACTTTATAGTAGATACGTACGTTAGAGGATCAATCACAAAGCTAATAACTATGGTGACAAAGGTCCTGGGGGGAGGGATAGAGACCCGCCTGGCTAATAAGGGCGGGAGAAAGGGTGGGAGAAGGAGCTGGTAGAATTGTACCGCTTCAGGGAAGTTAAGGTAATAGAGGGCTAGTGTAGGGCCAGTGGAGAAGAGATGTTACTTGGAGGTGGAATCATAGGGGTTTATACTGCTAATGCCAGATTCTAAAGACCATTACCAAAGGCACGAGTCTCCTAACCCGTCCCACTCAACAGCTTACATAAGAAACTGACAATTTGCAGCGATTTGGACGTAACTCCCTAATAAACCACGACGGAAAAAAATAGAGATATAACAAAACAAAAAATGGGGGGTATCCATGGAAGGGGCGACATCCCCCAGCCCCCGGCCCGTCCCCAGCGAAGGTTATAAGTGAGGGATACAAGTACACTCATGCCCAGGCTTAAGGTTAGGATTAACTTAGTGGGGGGTGGAGAGGGATGAGCTGGGAGGGCAGGCGAGGCGTCCCCAGTATGTCAGCAGAGAATTTGGGGGCAATAGAGGATCGAGTTGGTATATAAAACAGGTAGCAGTCGTTGTAGGGCTTGGTGATATTCGTAGAAAGCAATGAAAACACTGGGAGTCATGATGTTATGCCTATGTTCACGATACACGCGGTCAGTACTGACAAACCTAACTACTATACTACGGCCGATATTAGTAGACACACACTGACTGTGTCTGGAAATTCAAAGAGTTTGTTGATCCCTTTCTATGTTGATCGTAATAGGTGGAATAAACGAGTGTGGGAGGAAAGAAGTAACAATGAAATGGATTGTAGTGCAAACCAAATCTATTTTCTTAGACTAGGTTAGTAATAGAGGGCAGAGGGGTGGACAGTATGTTAGGTTAGTTAAGGGCACGGAGGGAGGCTAATGTATAGGGGGTGGTAGGTTTAAGTTTAGTTTGATGCGGGTGGTGGGTACAAAAGGTTGAATACGGTATATTTTATAAAAATTTTACAAATCATGGAGTAGTTGCGACTATTCCAAAGTCAAAAACCACGTCTAAAGAAGGCGTCGTATTATTTTAGCACAATGTGTCAACAACTTTGAAACTGCTCATCTGTCATTAAATGAAGCAAACACCTGCCTCGGGGGGGTTCTTTATCTGCGGTTGGAGGAGGGTGGAGGGACGCGTGGAGATAACAAGGTGGCACATCGTAGTATGGGGTGGGGACAGCATAAAAAGCATATCATAAAACGACTACCTTCTAAAGGGCAGCTAGGTGGGCAAATAAAACATCACACCAAGCCCACAAATTTCCGAGGCACAACGCAGCAAATTTCTCAAATGAAAACATATATTTAACGGGAGGGATACTGTTATAGCAGGAGGGCGGAGGGACCCAACAGCCCAGCAAAAAAAAAATTCACATAGAGTCACACGGACGCTAGGTGAGGGGAGCGCAGGACGTAACACAACAAAGTCTGTTCTAAGGGCAACCCTTACAGCTCATATAGCATCACTCTCTGAGGGGATTGGGTGGGTGGGGTGTGGATAAGGGTAGGGAGTGCAATAGGCGAGGAAAGGGAGGTGAGGCAGGGGTGTGTTTAGTACACAGCAAAGAGCAGGGGCGGGGGGGACATTGTCGTGAGGGAGGTTAACAATAAGAGCAAATGACCTACATATTTGCAACCACCAGGGCAGTAGTGGAAACATCGCCTATCTCCCCATCTACTCTTATGCTGTGCGGTGTCAAAAGGCGAGACTGAGGCACGCAACCATGTCTGGGTGAGGGTATAGTGGGTGGCATGTGGAATTATTTGTACCACAGCGGGTCTGCTGGCAGTGGGAGTTGATGGCTCAGAATATCGTAAGGTAAAGATGCAGGTTGCGGGGTGAGGGAGGGAGGAAAGGAGAGGGATGGTCTAGGGAGTGTGAAAGGTGTTAAATATTTAAGTTAGGATGGCATGAGGAGGAAAACCCCGACGAGGGAAGGAAAGTTGCAGAGTGGGCAAAATGTGGGTTAGCAAAGGGTGTAGGAGAAGGACGAAACAAAGGCAATAAAATGTCGGATAAAAATGACACCAAAAGACATGTCATAGTCAAAGGAATAACTATATGAATCCCGCCACATAAAAATAAACACATCAACTCTCTTCACAGTTCATCTAGTTCCAGATATCTCCGTCACAAAACTGTCCACACCACTTAGTTAATAATCATAAATAGTTTAGACAGCTTTTCCATCCATTATGATTTTGCCAACAACCAAAATTCTTGTATTGTCGTTCTATCTATTATATCGGTCTTTGTATTGGCTGGCTAGTGGCCGTACCCAGAAAATTTGAAAAAGGAGAGGGGGGTGCAATATGGGGGCAATTATATATATATATATATATAATATTATATATATAGAGGCTATATACATAATATAAATAATATATAACCTCATCACTACTAATATATATAGCATAATATATACTATCATATATATAAATGATAACTAAAAATAAGGGCATGGGATTATATATGCCTTATTTTTAGTATAGCATACTACTAAATAAACTATCATAATGGCTAATATATAATAATATATATATATATAGTATAATAGATGAGAATGAGATACGATAGATAGACATAGAGGACATAAGATAGAATAGATAAGCAGATAAAAGGATTTAGTAAAAAAACAAAACAGTGGACATTTTATTTAAAAAAAAAAAGGATGTAATTTGTTTCGTTTAGGTGTAGGGGGATTGTTCTATGTTTATGATTTTGTTGTGGGATTTCTTCGGGACAGGCATACCAATTATTACAATACTTTTTTATATAACATTTATTTGTTATTGGGTTTCCTTATATATTGAGTATTGTATTTATATAGGGTTTATAGTGGAGTATTTTTGATGTTGGCATATTTTTTAATTTTATAGATATTATATAGTGGACTATATATATAATGACTAAATAATATAAATATATATAATAGATATATATATAATATATATGATATATAGTATGAGTAGCTATATAATATAGTATATAACATATAATATATCACTAAATATAATAGTATACTAGTATCATAGTATAGTAGGCAAAATAAATATAAATCAGGTAGGATATATATATAATTACTAAGTAGGTAGGGGGGTGGATGGATGAGGGGAGGGGTAGGATTGGATACATAATTAGAATATGCTTAAACTTCGACATTAGGTGCATACTCAGCTAGATTTATGATATTTTTGGTGAGGGACTCTTTTTTTAAGTCTTATGTCCGATGTAGTTAATGAAATTTATTTTTATGTGTGGGATAGATAATATTTTTGTTTTCTTTCATAGGGGGAATCTTCACTATGGTTCTACGGTCTGTGTGAGTTATATATTTTTAGGAGTTTTTGAAGGAGTATTTTTTTTTTTTTAGATTATATTGAGGGAGAGGTGGAGTACCATAATATTAATAGCTGAACAAATCATACGCTTTAATAATATAGATTATATCAATACTTATAGGGTCAACTACATTAGCTAATATAATATATAATGTCACTAATAATACTATATATTTATAATACTATATAATCCACTAAGTATGAGTATCACAACAATATATATAAGTATATATAATATATAGGTATATATAGATAGGTAGAGATATATATATATATATATATATATAGGTAATTGATAGAATGGTATATATATATATATATATCTATATATATATATATATATTTATATAATATATATATATAGTATTGGTGTTGATGTATGACAGTACTATAATATATAGTAATAGGTACACAGACGAGTTTATATAGGATATATATTTATGAACCCTAATTAGATCTTAAGTATAAATATAGGATAAGTATATAGCATATATATAGGTAGGAAGATTGATTATGATGTATATATGGCAGGTGGACTATAGTATAATAGATATTAGTGATATACCTAGCAACCATATATAGGTGAATATAATATGATTATGACATATACTATCATATAGATAAGTTAGGGAATCGTATATATATATATATTTGATATATAGGTAAGGTAGTGTATTTGATAACCATATATATATATACTTATAAATGATGGATGGAGTATATGACATAATATATAATATACCATATAATATGTCATCACTATTCATGCAATTATACAACTATATATATAATATTATATAAACTACATATAATAATATATAATATGTGCACTAGGCATAGATATATATATATATGATAGTATCATATATATAATTAATAATAATATACTAATAATGCTAATCAAATATATAATAATATAGACTCATATCATAATTATATGACTGATATATATATATATGAATAGGGATATATAGTGATAATATCAAAAAATATAATATATATAGAACCCCCACATAATATATACTATATAGGTAATAGGCAGGAAAGAAGGAATTATGATGGGGTGACCAAATAAAATGGAGTTATCATACATACATAATATAGTATATACAAAAAAAGGTAAGATATATATAGATAAGGTGAGGATACACAATAGAGTATATACATACCAAAATGACAATAATAATATATAATGAGCGTGGAGGGACTATATAGGTATTATAAAGGATACCAATACTGAGTGCATAAATAGGCATATACACTACTAATAATAATAGACATAAAGAAATGTACAAATAATAATAACTAATAAATATATATACTAACAAAGAGCAAATATATAAATGAAATATATATGTGGTGATTGGATTGAGGATGATAGTGGGATCTGGGATATTAGGAGTTGGATGTGAATATAGTTATTCAATAGTAGGGTAGATTCATATAATACTATAATTGATTTATATGTGAAAATTTATTTACATATTTGAGGGGAGTGTTGTATCACAAGTCTTTATTGTCTAATTTTATTTTTATAAACCGGATTTAAAAAATCCTAATAATTTAATTTATATACATATTTTTTTTTTATATTTCAACATACACTTCTCCAAGGGCATTTGCTATATTTTGATATATGAGGATTTTTTAGTTTTTATAGGAGGGGAATACAGTCTTATCCAAAATTTTATTTAAATAAAGGTAGGATAGATAGGTAGATATAATTTTAAAAAAATATGCAGAAAGAAAAAAAATCTAGAGAGGAGGGGTGAAACCTATAAACAGAAAGTATAAATACAAAAAAAAAAATAAACAAAATAAAGTAGAAAAAAAAGTATGAAGAAAAAATCGAAGCAAAGGGACACACAAAAAAGCAAAAAAAACATAGAAAATCCCCTACCCAAAAAGAAAACAAAGCTATAAGCCCTTTGGTTTTCAAATAAAATGTATTAAATGTTTGCAATTATTCATAATAATCTACTCATCTATCCCTCAAAAATTTCTATCTATCTATCTATGACGTGATGATCGGGGTGATTACATACGGTATGATACTAGTACTATATAATATAGTATCACATAATGATGGATAGTATACTATACTATATATAAATACTAAGCTATATATATAATATATATCATATTGCTCATACTATATATATACTACATTCAATAACATATATATATAATATATATCACCAATAAATATACTAATAGTGTATAATACATACAATCACTATATATAATGGTAGTGTATGATCAATAAAGTAATCAATAAATATATATATATATATAGGGGTTAGTTGATAATTCTTCATAATAAGAATATATTGGAGCTATAATAGTTATATATTGGTTATATTTTTTTGCCCCTTGTAGCACTTAAAAAGGGGGCGCAGCAAGGGAGGACAATGGACCGCATAGGCCCATCCCCCCACTCGAGTAAGCCACCTGATTGTCCGGGTCATAGTATTGGTTATTGTACAGGTGAAACACAGTGAAAGCGGCTAGGGTCGAATTTAGCAGAGGTTGACAACAAATCTCATTAATCCTGTGAAGATTATTGGATCAATGAAAAAATCTAAATACATTAGTTAGGTCTTTTTCAGGCAGCCACAAAAACTTGTGATCAAAAAAGGGGGCCCTTTAGTGTAGGGTGGGTGAAGAACGGCCGGCCACCCAAAATGGACTGTGAGCATGGCAGTTCACTAAATAGGTCTTATTCCACCAAGATGTTATTGTATAGCTATTAATGAAACAGAAACGAGGACACGCAGGGTGGCTGCTGTAGCAAGGAGACCTGTACACCTAAAATGTTATGGCCAGCCTGCACATCTGACAGATGGGTGTGGGGGGAGAGTCTATTATTTATCCACGGTATATTTGCTCTATGGGGTTGAGGGGGACTTAGACAGCCTCTGGATCGTGAGATATGTTTGCATTGGTTTAGGGTACTTAAACTCTGGATAGATTTGTTCGTGGGATTTACATTTCGGGGTATCTTTTGTTATACCTTAACCTAGAACCTAACCTAATTACAGAGAGGATGATAGCACTTAATTCAGGCTACAATGTTTTCGCATGTTGCTTCTGCTGGGGTCTGGTTAACGTCAGAGTTTAGCCGATAATGTCTTCTTATGAGTTAGGACGACGAGACTCGAGATACTTATCCAGCATTTAATTTATCGGGTTCATCATTTACACTTGGCGACGACAGCATTGCTCTAACACATTCAATGAGCTGTGTCACATATAGAGTCCATGAGTACGATGAATAGGTGAAAACGCCCCAAAAAACCAGGGGTGAGCCAGAGAAATACGACAGGACCAGACATTCCCATAAGAGCACATAAGAGTCTTCTGTCCTCCTAAAATATATAATGTTACAGGATGGGGGGCACACAAAATTGAGATCACAATATAAATATATTTATAAGTAGCACATATAACGCTAATTTTTATACATCTGTGTCATGAGGAATAGAGGGGGTGCTCGTAGGCAGTGTCGGGTGACCCGAGGCCGGTGATCGGACAGGGTAGAGGCCTCTGGCAGCGGATAAAAAGGCAAAAGTCGAGGGCATCATGGATGGTTTGTCCTCAGCCCCAGGGTGGGGTGGGCTGCAGGCCAGAATGACTATCTTATAGCGACAGCCGCCTGTGAAGAAGGTGTGTTTAGGCAGGGCTCGGATAGGGAGGACGCCCCCCTGTAGGAAAGCCATGCCGAATGCAGAGCTAACGGGAGCGGTCAACGGTAGAGTTGATGGGGCAGAACATGTGGGTGTTTTCGCTATGAAGGCCATCAGAGTGGGGTGCAGGAGAGATAGGTTTTTGTGGTTTTTCGTTCGGGGGAATCGGAACTCGGTGGGGGGGGGGGACAAAGTCACAACCGAGTACAGCGGCCCCAGTCGGGGGTTGGAAGACGCTAACCAGCTCCGGACTATACCTCATCCCCCAGTAACATATTAATACTGATATATATATATATATATATAGAGTAGGTATGTAGGGTATAAGAATAGGGGTTATTATGGACTCATAATGTAGCTATTAAATTTAATAAGTCAGTCTATTATATATAATATATATATCACTATCTAATTTTAGATTATAACTATTTTACACTTATCACCTCCATACTTATTCACTATGAATAGTATTTGTATATTACATTCCCGTTCATTAAGTTGCTGAGTACATTGGTATAACGTCAGAAGATTCCCCAATCCCCTCTCCCCCCCCACACTTTGATCTGAGCTATTTCTGTTCACTTTAGACCGCGATCAAACATATACACAGTCGAAATCCTAATCTGCATATTCTATTATATGATAAAAACAATTATATTTATATATTCAACAATATCTGCAACGTCACGTTATCATTACAGTATTTATACTCTGTCTGAGCACCACGCCCAATCTTCCCTTTTCCTAGTGATGCGATGTACCACTGAGGATGGCAACTACACATAGTGAATTGCATTGCCTGACTGCCAGTGCCAGACTGCCTCAACACCAACCACTCTTATGAGTGCCCCCCCCCCCCCCCCCCCCCCCTCCAAAATGACTGATATAATGCAGACCAACGAATACTGATGACCTGTATGCGCTGATTTGACAGTATGTAGATAGATAATTTGCCATTTCTTTGTTATAGCACTATATTGCGTACTACCTATCAGCCTCTCATTAACTAGTAGCTAGAGTTATGCAGACCCATCTACAATCTCTGGTCACACAAGCCAGTCTATACCATCACAAAACTGTGAGTCATTACTAAGTAAGGCTCGGACGCGTCTGTTATAGCACGCAGCCGACTAGCCCTGCGCTCCTAGCCCGGAGTGCCCCCCATTAGCTACCCTGGCCCGACAAACTAGAGTCGCAGATTCACGCACCACTGCTAAGCAGAAGACGTCACACAGAAAATTGCGCCACGAGCCTCCGCTAGGACCCAAGCCAACATTCATGAGTCATCAGATTACGCTTAGTTATTTAACCCTAAATAAGTCTACAAAACTTACCCAAACCTATCTTAAACCTACCAACCTAAATCATATCTAAACCAAGCCTTATAACCTAATTCAAACTTAAGCCTGTAACCTGAATAACCTTTCTATTATCACTATAAGACACATAATCTAATGAGCTTATGTTAAATTGTCGGATTAAGTTAAGGTTTGGTTTAGGTTCTAGATTTAGGTTTGGTTAAAATTTTGGATAGGTATGGAAGTTCAAGTTTTGTAAGACAATATAATACTATTTAGGTTAAATCACTTGAGTGCGAATACTCGTACGATAATGTCTGCTCAGGCACGGGCCATATGTGGCCAATGTTTTCCTGTGTGACGTCATACTGCCGATACGTGCGTAGTCGTGGCAGGAGTAGCTATCCGGGCGGGGTAGATAGCTAATCGGCTGTGGCATACATCGGGAATTAGGCAACGGTAAACGATTCAAACTTGCTTGTCGGCCTGCTTGTGGCACTACTCATTCAAGCTGCTAATATTAGGCACCACTGGTGCACTGATCATCAAAATGCTAAGTCGGCCTAGCTTGTGGCGAGTAATTGAGAAATGCTAAAGTCGGCCCTGCAAATGTGGCCCATTTGGAATCGCAAAATCGGCCTGACTGTGGCACGATTCAGCACTGTATAGCCCTCTTATGGGCACATATGATGGATGCTAAATCGGCCCTGGCTTGTGGCACAGATTCAGTTGCTGTGATAGGCCCTCTTATGGCAATATTGGATGCTAAGTCGGGCCTTATGTCTTGTGCACGATACAAGTTGCATGTGCTTGCGCCCGTTATGGCACACGATTTTAGATTGCTAGTCGGCCCGATTAAGGGGTGGCTCACAGGTAGGTGGCCAAACATGTTGTGGTTACGGTATGTGCCGAGCACAGATCTGACCACAGAAACGTAACGTAAACGAACAGACCCGGGCGGGGTGCAAACATGAAACGCCACAAGCTTCGAGTCACGGTCCGCAGCCACGGACGATAAACTTCATTACGGTTTGCCGACTCAATGCCAATATGTCGTTTGTGATTTACCGACCACTGATTTGATGCCGGCCGTTACATGAACAATGTTTGCTGGCCGCCCGTAACATTACAAGTACAATGAAGTACATACTTTTCCTGAAGGCGTCTCATTCAGCCCTGGAACGTGCAGTTTGTCCATGAAATGAACGATTTAAGAAATTGAGATGAGATTCACAGTATTCTATGTCTTGCTCCACACATATTTTCATACAACGTGCTAAGAAAAACAAACATGATGTAAACTACATTTTTTATTAAGAACTTGTCTTCAGTGTCTGGTATTGAAGGGCTTTAATGCCTGATATGTTACCCGAAACAGTACAGAAAATTACGAAACATGATAGATCAGTTCCCGCTCACAAGGTCTAGCACGCCAGAGGTTATGAGGCACGATGCGCGAGAAACAGGGCTTGAGAGCGTCGTGAGCTTATTAGAGAATTGCCTGCATTAAATCCCTAGTGCGTGCCTCAGCATAATGATGTATATAATACAACATCTCCTACCACGAGCCATATTAATCAATCAATATTCTACAAGCTTTGCTAATATTTTTGCCCAGATTAGTATAGAGAAATTGGAATCTTATTATTATATAAGTTTGGAGTTGGCCTGTACACTATACCTAAGACCAATTTACTTCAGATTACTCCAATCCTAACTCCTCTATCTACTCATATACTACTGATGGACGTTAATGTCTATTTTCGTATTCGCGAATGCGAATGCGAATATGTGTTTTGTTGATATACTCGCGAGAATGCACGAATGGAATTGCGAATATTACAGAACCTAATTTAATACACAATTGTGTCTATTTATTACAGGTACAAATGCACTATTTGTATGATTTGTAAGAAGTTCAACCATAAAACAAATTAATGTCCTAATGTAAATTCTATTCAACTTTATAGTGTTGCCAGTTGCGGGATGAGGAGGACCCACTCATACACGAATACTTACAGGGGAGTAATACTCTTTGCAAGAGAATAATTATTATTGGCACAAAGATTACCACTGTGCAAATATAGCTGCGACGACAATCTCGAAATAATCCCAAACCACACTGTTGTGACGGACGTCATTACGAAGTAGGCTGCTGCAACACGTTCTCTTTAAAGCAAGCGCCGATGTGCTCGTGAGGTGACAGAGAAGGATGCTTAATTATATGCAGATATGACGCACGAGGGCAATGAGTTGGTCATCAAGTAACACAGTGACCTTAGAGAAGCAGCTGCTATACCTGTTTGAAGGGTGACAGAGAATTGTACGCAAAGTGTCATAGGCGAACCTCCTAGGCCTGGCCTAANTTTTGTGGTAAAAGTAAGGAACGGCGGGGTATAAGGTAAGGTGCTACTTATTTTGAGGTGTTACCTATTTATGTGACACCGGCTGCTCCTGTAGAGAAAAACACAAACAAAAGGGAAAAAACAAAGCAAAACTACACACAAGCTATACTAAGCCTATTATAATACTATACTAAGCAGGAAGGTAGGAAGACGTGTCCCGTACGTCTCTTATGGGAGGCGGTAGCAGAGTGGTTAGCGTCAAGATATGTGTCAAGCTCGAGCACAAGCTTGACAGACGAGTTACAAAGCGATACCAAAGACATTCTACAACAAGATACCTCACTCGGGCTCCCTCTAATGCAATTTCTGTTATCCGCCGGCTGTACGGCAGGGGGTTGTACCAGTCTGCTGGCCCATTCACTTGCTGCATATAACTATCATATCGGGCAGGGGTGATAACCCCTGCCCAAGATGACTCAGTAGAGAGGAAAGTGTCCTGGAGAAAATTTGTCCGCGCTTCTAACGAACGCTGTGGTGGTCACCTGGGGCCGTTCTATAGCTCATTCGAAAGCACTCGTCATGCTCCAGATGGACAAAATTGTAGTTTATTCGATTTCTCAATTCCAATATTCGAAAACGATCGTCAAAGTTTAGTACTGAGAGATACCCATCTGGTTGTGTGCCCATCTAGTTGTGCCTGAAACGTCGGCTTCAACATTTCACATGGAAAAGGAGAGAAACAAGTAGAAAATGCTTCAGAGTAGCCCTGAAGACATGAAAAAGGGAAGATGACTCTTGCGGGTGTTGTTTTGCAGATCAAGAAGTGTCAAGAAGAAGGGAAACAAGGCTAGTGTGGACATGGGAAAGATTGCGAAAGAATAGAAACACGGTGGCAAAGATGCCTTTGGACATGAGAAAGATTTGGAAAGGAAAGAAACTAGGTGTCACTTAACATTTGTCCTTTGCCGACTGATACCACTCGTAGGACAAATGTTGAGTGACACCTAGTTTCTTTCCTTTCCAAATCTTTCTCATGTCCAAAGGCATCTTTGCCACCTTGTTTCTATTCTTTCGCAATCTTTCCCATGTCCACACTAGCCTTGTTTCCCTTCTTCTTGACACTTCTGATCTACAAAACAACACCCGCAGGAGTCATCTTTCCCTTTTTCATGTCCTGAAGCATTTGCTACTTGTAGACTATGGGTTTATCAGTATATCATTGATGAATACATATACTGTATGATATATCCTCGTAAATGTTTGTTCAATTATAATATAATAAAAAAACAGTAAAACACACTAAAGGAATTGCATTAGGACTCAGAAGAAATATGCATGAACTTAATAGTCACTTAAACTCTTCACCATTTAAAAACTTTGTGATTCCAACGTTTTGACATGAAATATATCAATAGAAGCCAATTTTTTAAGCTTTCAAAGGATTATTATCGTTTTCTATAATTAAATAGAACTTGCTAACATTAGCGTTAAATAAATAAATAAAATTCGAAAATCGGTAATTTTCCCGATTGATGTTATTTATTTAGTTAACGCTAATTTATACATGTGCTAATTACAATTTATCAGACGCGAAATATATAAGTAATGAATAACATCATCAATCATGAAAATTACCCAATTGATGATTTTATTTTATTTTTTTAACGCTAATTTATGCATGGTTCTAAATTCATTTATCAGAAACGAAATATATCAATGGAAAGCTAATAAAAATTGCGCTTCTATTGATATATTTCAGTTAAAAGTTTACTCCACAAAGTTTTAAATGGCCAAAGAGTTTAAGTGAATATGAAGTTCTGCATATTTCTTCTGAGTCTCGTATGGCATGTCCTTTAGTGTGTTTTACAGTTTTTATTTGATAATATATAGAACAAACTTTTACGGAAGATTACAGTATATCATCATATATACTGATAAACCATATTCTATATGATAGTCAGCAGCAAGTGAATGGGCCAGCGACTGGTTAACTCCTGCCGAAAGCGGAGTCGATTTCACTCGCACCACAGGCCAACCCGGAGTGGAGTATCTTGTTGTAGAATGTCTTTGTCAATCTAAGCAGAGAAGGTCACAAAAAGAAGAAGTCTCAGAGTGGCGTTTCTCATTGACCCGAGTTCGATCCTTGATGAGGGCTGTAAAATCCACTTAAAATCTTTTTCTCTGCACTGTTGAGTGGGCTAAGAACACCCACACGCTGCCCATTAACTCTTACCTTCGATTGGCAGTGCATCGGCGGACACCTAGGGCGCAGAGCCTCTAATGTCTAATCACAGGCGTCACTATATAGAAATTCTTCTGCGCCACCACGGGCAAGGGCCAACCCTCACATGCCCTCAATGAACCTCAGGGCCTAACCATCCCACCCCTGGAGGTCACTGCCCTAGGACGGGTCTTGTAGGCACACAAAACAGGCACACTCACTACACACAACACACGTATTCTTAATAAGAAATGGAAAAATGACACAAGATTGAAATGAAAAATGAAAGAAAGACATGGAAGATAAAAAAGCAAAAGATCATACAGTTTACGTCATATAATCAAAAGAAAAATCTGCCAAGAAGTAGTAAAGAGTATCAACAAAAGGAAAATTTAGTAAGAGATACGGTGGACAAAAAAATGTGTCATCATTTTTGGTCTCAAAGATAAAGTTGGCTGCCCAAGAAAAACAGAAAAGAAAAAAAAGAAGAAGAAAGTGTCAAAAGAAATATTTTTTTTTAAAGTAGTAGAAGAAAATACGGAGATAGAAGAAGAATAGAAGAGATACATAGGTTAGGCAAATATGAAGAGGGAGGGGCCCCGCCCCTTAAAGTTAAGTTTAGGTCACAAAATACAGCACAAGATATATTGTCTAAGGAAGGAAACTGCAAGACGAAGAATATAAGAAAATAATGGATAAAAAAGATATGAATGAGGAAGAAAGAGCTAGAGTTGAATGTACTGTTTAAGAAGCCAAAGAAAAAACGAATTTGGAACGTAAGAGGAAAAACAGAAAACTCTATTGGAGAGTTTAGACGCACAAACTGAAGAAGTGGGTATCTAAAAGAAAAAGAGTAAGAGAAGACAGTTCAAAGGAAGTGAAAAGGATGGCAGGTTATCGTACACAATATAAAATGGGCTAGTGTAACATTAACAGAAGTAAACGATTACCTGAGAGCCAATAAAACCAGAACATATTGGGTTTTTAGAAACTAAGCTGAGTGATCTGAGGATGGTGCCCAGTTGGGGAAGGGTCCATATAATGTATGGGGGCGAAACAGAAATCATAAAAAGGGAGGTGGTGTAAGTGATGTTAACGGGAGGATGTGGTAGTAAGGGAATGTGGGGAAAAGAGCAAGGTATGGCAGAGGTGTTGAAGGTAAGAGTTGGGTGATGAAAAAAAGAAGAATTAAGAGACTTAGGACTCGTGTGACGTTCCACCTAAACAATTCCTGGGGAGAGAGGAGTAATGGGACATGATCAAAGAGACAACCAGCAAATGTTTAAAGAATACGAGGGAAATTGTGATAACATAATTTTGATGGGGATTTAAACTGCAAAGAAGTTTGCTGGGAAGAATGGTATACTGAAGGAGGAGAAAACTGCATTGGGTGGTAACATTGTTGGATTTTTAATGAATAACAATCATGACTCAGTGGATTAAAGAAACACAATATTCAGAAGGTCTCAAGAACCATCAAGACTAGACCTACTAGTGACGAAGAACTGGAAAGTAATTAGTAAAGTAAATGTATCAGTGCCCACTTGGAAAGAGTGTCATGTACTTATTGAATTGAAATAAATTATAGTAAAAAAAGAGGGAGAAGCGAAGAACACAAGATAGGAAGATACACTTTATGGAAAAGCAGACTTTGACGGATTAAGAACTTCTTCGGAGAGACAGACTGGAGTAATTTCCATGCAGACAAGGAGTACCCAGAAAAAATGGATGAGTTCATCCGAATTTACACCGAAGGAAATAAATAATTATGTTTCCAAGGATAGTTATCAGGAGAAAAGAAAAAGAGGAATGGTTTAACAAGAAATGTGAATTAGCAGACAAAATAGAAAAAACATGGAATAATGGGAGGAAAAAAGGAGGTATCAACCTTTTGGGAGAAGGTACAAAACAACTAAAATGAATATGTAAGAATCCGAAGAAGAAGAAAGTAACTATGAGAGGAATATAATAAGAAAATGTAAAACGAACCAAAACTTTCTATAGATAGATAAATGGAAAAAAGAAAACAAGGAAGGAATTA
>JACEEZ010007279.1:0-7500 GCA_016584305.1 Chionoecetes opilio | reverse complement strand
ATGAGAGAGGAAAAATATGCATGACCTAAATATATATTTAAACTCTTCGCCATTTAATATTTTGCGAGAAAACTTTTAGATGAAACATCAATAGAAGCGGATTTTCATTAGCTCTCCATTGATATATTTCGTTTTTCTGATAAATGAATTACCACCATGCATAAATTAGCTTTAAACTAAAAAAAAACATCATCAATCGGATCGGCAAGTAAAAAAGTGTTCCATGAATACAGTAGACTATGGCATATCTATAAATGTTTACAGGGTTCTCTTCGTAAATGTTTGTTCTATAATATTTTCAAATAAAACAAAAATACACTAAAGAAATTCCATTATGAGACACTGAAGAAATATGCATGAACTTACTTATATTCACTTAAACTCATCCTATTTGATTTTTTTGCGTGAAGACTTTTTAAATGCAACATATCAATATAAGCGGAATTTAATTAGCTTTCCATTGCTATATTTCATTTTCTGATAAATGAATTAAAACCATGCATAAATTAGCGTTACTAACTAAATAACATCATCCATCGGGAATTATCCCGATATATGATGTTTTTTTTTAGTTAATGCTAATTTATGCATGGTTATGATTCATTTATCAAAAAACGAAATTATAGCAATGGAAAGCTAATGAAAATCCGCTTCTATTGATATGTTTCATGTAAAATGTTTTCTCGCAAAATATTAAATGACGATGAGTTCAAGTGAATATTAAGTTCATGAAATATTTCTTCACTCTCTCATAATGGCATTTCTTTATTGCATTTTACTGTTTTTTATTTGATAATATTATAGAACAACATTTACGAAGATAATGGTATTCATATATACTGATAAACCAAGGAAGGGAAAAGGGATTGATGCTCGAAAATGGCAGGAATTGCAAAACTGGCCTCCACTGGAAATAGCCCAAAAATGAGTAGCAAGTCCAGTATAGAGTAGTCTTTGGGTATACCCATAATACTTAAAAACTCAAAAGAATGATTTGTTTACCTGTATCTAAAATACAATTTAAATGTGTTGATCGTAGTGAGTTATGGGAAGGAGTTTGCTATGATTTCAAATAGCCTGAGGGCCTTTTTTTTATATTGGGCCTTTTTTTTTTATATATGTTGTGCATATTGGGTACCTTCAATATCAACCCGAGTTTCAAGTGAATTGCCCTAATTATTATATTTTTTTTTTTTTTATAGTTTTTGCAAAAAAAATGAAGACTATCTCCTGTCATTTTTGCACCGCTTTTTCTGTGACTTACACATTGAATAATACTTTAAAACCTACCTACCAAAAACTTAAAAAAAAAAAACCCTGCAAAAACGTGCTCATTTAGTTGTAAAAATGTATGTGGAAATTCGCAAACTGGAAACTCTTCTCTATAACATGCAAAAAATATCCTCCTAAACAAAATGCTTTAACAGTTTTATTCTATGATTAATCAAGAACTTACCCCTATATTTTCATTGCAATCATGCAAAAAAAATATAAGCAGATAGCATGTATGTTTTTTTAAAACCTTTTTATGAAAAAAATAAAATTAAAGTTTTTTCTCCCATTTTCGTGTCATAGTGTCAAAACATACAGCTACCGTGCTGCAAACATATATTTTTTGTTTCCTTACGGTGCAATAATTACATGCTAATACTTGCCCTTGTGATCTGGCACCTGCCCCCCCCCCCCCTTATAAAGGGTTATTTATATATGAAAATATGTGCATTTATACATATACAAAAAAAATTAATTAATATTTTGCCTTTATTCACATTTGCACCACATGCCTTATTTTTCTTAGGCTGGTTCTTCAGGAAGCTCTCGGTGTACAAAAAGTGCTCCAATAGTACATAAAAAACCCTTATAACTCGCACTGTATAACTCGAATTTGATATAACTCGCAAGGCAAAGACAATTTTTTTTTTTTTTTTTTTTTTACATCTATGCCTACAGCGCGTGTAGGGAGTGGGGCTCCAGGGGTGGGATGGTTTGGCCCTGGAGGCTCACTCGAGGGCTGTGATGGTTGGCCCTCGCCAGTTGGTGTGCGCAGGCAGGATTCTTATAGTGACAAACTGTAATTAGAGGCTCATGCCGCCCCCCTGTTGTCCTCCCATGCACTCACAGTCGAAGGTAAGTTAATGGACAGGGCATGTGGGGGTTCTTAGGCCACTCGATGGTGCAGAAAAATTTCAAGTGGATTTTGGGTCTCACTCGGGATCGAACTCGGGTTTTCGAGAACGCCACTTTGGGACGCTAACCCCTCTGCTACCGCCTCCCCTAAACTGCATCTCTTGGTTTTCACTCGTATAATCATGCCCTCACAACTCTTGTGTGAACATGTAAACCCAAAAGTCGGCCAAAAAAAATGTATCTCAGCATATTGCTGTTATAACTGCATCTCTTTTCTTACACTCGGCAAAAGCCTTAGTCGCATAAAGTAGTATTTTTGTCCTTTTGACCTTTTCCCGCAAGCTCAGGCTCTTCAATTTCATTGAAGTCTCCCTTCCTGCTGGAGACACCCTTGCGTGATGGGGCTTGACATCTTTTAAATACAGTACTGTATGATTAATCCCAAAACACGTAAAATACGTGGCAAAGTAAAGCAAAGGTCAGGAACCAGCGCGTAGGCTGTCAGCTGCTGAGCCGTGTTTATGTCGTCCCAAGCACCGTCTTGGATACGAATTTTCCCTTTTTTTGTCGAAATTAAAAAGGATTGGTTTCTGCTTAAAAAAACACAACAAGCTGGTAGTGGGCCCAAAAAATAATCAATGCAAACATTGCAACAATATCACAAAGTAGTATAACACACATTTCAGCAAGTTTTTATTGGATTGGGATTCGTAATCCAAGACGGTGCTTGGACGACAAAAAACACGGCTCAGCCTACGCGCTGGTACCCAAGACCTTTGCTTTACTTTGGGCCCCTATTTTACGTGTTTTGGGATTACATCATACAGTACTGTATATTCAAGATGTCAGCTCCATCACGCAAGGGTGTTTCCAGCAGGGAAAGGGGAATGGAATTTAAGAGCCTGACCTGCAGGAAAAGGTGAAAGTACTGGCAAGGATGGGTGCAGGTGCGTCCATGCGTGCTTTGTGCTGATTTTGATATCAAATCCAGCACATTCTACCCGTTCACTGGTAAGTGTAGTTTTTTTTTTGCTTTGGACAAAATTTTTTTTTTTTTTTATTTTTTTATTTTTTTTATACCCATATCAGAGGAGGACATTGCATAACTCGGCACATTGAATAACTCGGCAAGGGCCAGAGCCCCTATCGTGCCGAGTTATAAGGTTTTACTGTATATGGGGACAGTGCAGGGAGTTTAGAGTACAGATAGCAAGCAAGAATCAAGTTATGGCATGTTATGTGTTTAGTCTCAGTCTGAAACGCGCCGCCTAGCACGCTTGCTCCCGTTCTCCTCCCATGCAGGATAAATTGCCAAATAGGCAAGAATGTATTAGTATGTACTATTTTTGTCATATTTATTGAAAAAAAAAGGTCACAAAACCTTCTATTATCAAACACCCACGCTCGGCAGCGTGCCACGCCCACCCGTGGGTATTTAAATTTCCCCGGTCCCGGACATTTAAAAATTTTTGGATTTTGAAATTCAGAAAACTTTGCCATTCAAAACTTCTAGGCCGATGGATTTGCCTGACCGTATAACTTTATTTCATAATTGTTTGCCCATTTTCATGATATACCCTAGTGAACTCTCCCCTTAAGGCGGTTTTTAGATAGGTGTGATATTTCTCAGTGAGCAAACTTATCTTGAGCAACTTCCACTGAGCTGCTCAGGAACTCATACACTGTGAGCTAGTTTCGATGAGCAATCTTGATCTTGATTCAAAACAATTTTCAAAGTGGCATGGAGGAAAAATCTACAAAAAAGGCATGTTAACCCCCTCGCATTCTATGACACGTTATGCGTCATTCGAGAAGTGATGTCTGGAACACCTATGACGCTAAACGCGTCATTCAGCCCTCCGCGGCAGAAAAATATTCGCCTAAATTGATAAATAACGCTATCTGCGTCATTTTTGGGCAAGTGTCAGTTTATCTATTTAAAAATGAATTATCTGTAAACCCTCTGTCTGCATTCTTATGGTAAAAGCGCAGATCAAATATAGTTCCTCCTGGCAGTCAGCCTGTGAGGGCGTTGTGAGCGGGGGTGGGTTTAAAGGCCCCACCGGGGACTCAGTGTCTGCGTTCAGTGCTTTCACGTGTATTTGTTGCATAATATATCTGTGAATGACCTGTCAGTACATATATAATGGGGATCACGATACTATGTACTGGAAATAGGCTATACATAACGTTATAACGATTGATAACGGACAGTTCAAGCCATGAACGAATTTTTATAGCGATTTATATCCTATATAGCCTATTAGCCTTAATGGTTGACTGTATGTTGCCGGGGTTTGATGACATAGAAACTGAAACATTGCTGTGCGAGTTTACTTTTTTATGAATTTTACACAAAAAAAAATCTCATTCTCCATCTCCGAAAATATTGAGGCTAGAAACTATTGCTTGGGGGCATTCTTGTTTTTACAGTGTGGAGATATCATCTATACACTTTTCGTGCATATTTTCCAAACCAACTAACAAAATATATAGGTTGTAAATAATATTTCACTGCTTGTAGATGGTCAAGTTTACACGGATATATCTCAGGAAATATTGCAGATACGAATATTCTGAAGACATCACAGAACTGCTGATAAAAAACGTCATATAAAATGTATACATAGACAAATTACTTTATTGAGAAAAGTTTCGAGAAAGAAGGTGGGAACATACTACACCGTCCGTATTTATCGGGTGTTTGATAAAATAATCAAGAAATATTCGCCCAAAAAAACAGTTTTTGACATAGTAATAAAAGGTTACATGTATTTTCTTTTGTTTTCAGAAGCTCTACACAGTGAAACAAAACTCAAAGCTGCATCATAAAACATTTCTGAAAAAAATCGAAAAATAAAAAAATTGGATCGTTTCAGAGAAATGTTTAGTTTACGCTAGTTTTACAATGGTGGATATTCATTTATTAAAAACTAATTGTTTCTATGGATGACTGGTATAATTTTCCCCTTCTTTTGGTATGCAACACATTTAATGCTTTTCTCAGAAAAGTTTTAATAGTGAAGAGTTGAATCAATTTCTGTTTTTGCATATTTATTCAGTCTCATAATGGCATTTGTTTGTGTGCTCTACCCGATTTTTAGTGATAATCTTATGGAAAAACCTAAAAAAAATAATAGTATAACTTTCAATCTGATAAAAATATTTAGTATGTAGGGGAAATTTACACTGGGAAAATAAAACTTTTTTTCACGTAGAAAGCGCTTTTGAGGGCCTCTCCCACGGGCTGCCACGAGCAAGAATTCATAAATATAATTACGGACTGCGAGAGGGTTAATGTAGAAAAGCTTGATTTGAATATATATTGATTAATTTGTCCGGCATATTATGTCTTAATTTACCTTTTTCACAGATATTTAAGTATTTAATGAATTTTGGAACAAATATTTACAATTCTCCACTAATGTTTTTTATAACATTTATCACAAAACATCTCTGCTCAATGAGCAGAAAGGATTTTTATGTTGTGCCTGTGATTAGAGGCTCATGCTGTCCTCCTGTGTCCTCTGATGCACTCACCATCGAAGGTAAGTTAATGGGCACATGTGGGTGATCTTGGGCCATTTTATGAAGCCAAAAAGATTTTGGCACCCCTCAGTTTCAAATTAAACCACATTGAGCCACGCCCCCATGCAGGCGCTTACCACTCTCCCATTGCCTCCCCAAAAATATGCAAGAGATCAGAAAAAGTCTACTTCACACCATTGAAGGCAGTAAACAGCAGTGCATGCAAAAATATATAAGGTATTATAGAAATTTGAAGGACTATCAATAACCATGTGCTGTGTTGAGGGACTTATCAAGTCAGAAATTGCTTTTTTATTGACGAATTAAAATGTTTATTTTGTAGGCAACAAGAATTTGAAGTTTCACTAGCCCCTGTTGCTGGGGAGCTGAGGAACTTTTGCTGAATAGAGAAGTTACATTCCTTCCTGACTGTGTTGGGCCTGATGTAGAGGGAGCCTGTGCTGATCCTGCTGGGGGTTTTCTGTCATCCTGCTGGAGAATCTAAGGTTTCATTTAGAAGAAGAAGGCAAAGGGGTTGATGCCTCTGGAGTTAAGGTATGCAAACAAGATTTTTTCTCAACTGTTATCTGTAAAATAGTCGCTGTATGTTCAATAAATTGAAATTTGACCCATCTCCAATGCAAAAAGGTATTCCAAAAATATTTGAAAATATTAATGTTACGCTCACGGCCCCCCTCCTCAAGGCCGAGAAAACACTGTCTGGGAAGGCTGCTGGCATAACAGACCACTTTCAGGTAGTACACTGTCTTACCTTACTCCCTAGTTAGGTGCGAAGCAAAGTGAGTTGGGTTCAAGTAATATGGCTAGGGCAGCTGGGTTAAGAGGAGAAAGCAAACACTCGGTCTCGTTTCCTAAGGACCTTTACTCCTCTCAAACACTTACAGGCATTACCACTTGATGGCGAGACACAGGGAGGGTGGGTGGGTTGGTCTCCTTTCACCACTCCACTTTAAAAACTTATAATTTCCACTTGACACATTCACAAGTCCACTGTTTTAAAAACAGTAAAATCCTTAAGGCGTTTGGGCGCTCCTTAGAGCTGCGGTGAGGGTTAGGGCAGTGTGGATGAGGCGTGGGTGATGTGGGTGAAGTAGGTATCTCCGTCACCTTGCTGCTGTCCTGGTCTCCAAGCAACTGATAACCTACCCCCTGCTGCCCCACCTTCGTGCCAGAATTTCCCCCCTGAAACTTAGCGTCCATCCCGGGATTTTTGACACCATACGCACACAAAGCAGTATGATTGAGAAGGGATTTTAACGAGGAGGAGAGAGCAAAGATCAGGAACTAGTACAAGAGGCCAAGGAAGTTAATGAACAGAGAATGGAGGAGGAGAAAGCAAACTGCCACTGGCGAGTGATGGACATGAGTATCAATAAATGGAATCGGGACAGGGAAGGAGCGAGAGGAATGGGTCGACAAACTGTGAAGAGTCTAAAAATATATATGCCAACGTTGACGAGTTGAGATCAGCAAGTTAGAGATAAGTGACTTTGTGAGGAAGGCGGATGTTGTGGCGTTCGCTGCGCCAACTAGCGGCGGGTATCTGAAGCTCGCTCGTAAAAAAAAAAAAAAAAAAAAAAAAAAAAAAAAAAAAAAAAAAAAAAAAAAAAAAAAAAAAAAAATCGCTCGTAACTTGGATTTTGGGTCGCAACTCAAAACAAAAATCGACCGAAACGACTGCTCGTAACTGGGAAACTCGTAAGTTGGGGCACCGTAAGTCAAGGGGACCAGTGTATAGATAAGTAAATAAAAAAAAACATTCCATATGTAGATGCAGCATTTTTTATGTCCAAAGCAAAGGGATTTTAATGCTATTACATTAAA
>JACEEZ010007278.1:124199-139148 GCA_016584305.1 Chionoecetes opilio | reverse complement strand
GGCAAAATGAAAGAAAAAAAAAAGGTTTTTTCGTTATTGGACAAGTTTTGCTTGCCCCCAAAAATAATTTCAAACTTACTTTTACAATAACATGAACTTTGGTTACGTCATGTCAAACCCACGGGGACCCCCCCAATACTAGACTAACCTCGAAAACTAACCCCCGATATTCGGTCCCTGTTCAAACATGGGTAAAATTTTTTTTAAAATATATGATTGGGTACTGTTTATGTTAATAAAAAAACCCTGAAAACTGTCGCTTAATAAAACTCTCGCCGACAAAAAAAAAAGGGGAACTTTTTCTCCGACGGGGCGAGTTTCCTTCTGTTCGGGGACTGTCCCCATTAAAGGCTAGAAAAAACGTGACCTAACTCCCATTCGGGGGAATGAGGGTCAAGCGTCCTGAGTGACAAAACCATAGTGCAAGATTATGAGGGGCAGGCACAGAACAAAAGTTTCTTTCCGTCCAATTACGTCCAAAGACGTATAGTGAGCAACTAATCTAACAGGTTGAAAAAGAAAAAAATTTAGGCTTTATAATCTGAAAGATTTTCAAACCCGAAAAACCAAATTATGGTAGTAAAAAACTGAAAAAAATTGGTTGGCTTTATTGGAGAATTTTTCAGTTTCAAAATCTGAAAAAGTTTACTCACCTTTTTAAAACTCGCTTTTCGCCCCTCTAGAATACTGTGTGCATTTGTCACCTTATTTAAAAGGCATAGATAACTAAAAAAAAATACGCGCGGGGAGAAACCCAAAAGATCCTAGTTTGCGAAAAAAAAAGTACGAAAATCGCTCAAAAATTTAAACTTATTCCCACTAACAAAACGAAGGAAAAAGGGGTGACCTCATCGAAGTTTTTAAAAATTTTCAACGGATTTACAAACGTAGTCCCAGAAAATTTTTTCCCTAGAGGGGTCCCAAGCCAAACTGAAACAACGGTTTTAAAAAAGAGGAAACGGTTTGAAAACAAACGAAGCAAAGACTTTTTCAAAAAAGTTTTAAACTATGGAAGGGGCTGCCGTCAGACGTAGTAAACTCAAATACAATAGAATCTTTTTAAAAAGTCGCCTCGATAAATATTTCTTCAAACCCCCGGTTGTCATGTTTATCTGGGGAATAATAAATTTTTATTCGGGGCCCTTGAAACTACTCTCATTGCGTAAAAATTTTGCAGTCGCGTTACACAACCCCTCCCCACGTCTCGCAGCCCCGAGAAAAAGGGCCCTACTACAACTTTGACTGGACGGGCTGTGGTTCGAAAGGGGCCCGTCTTAGTGACCCCCTGGGGTCTTATCCGGGGGTCACTGCTGCGGGGGGCTTTGAAGTGCACGGCGTCCTACTTGGAAAGGTCTACCGCAGTGGATTAAAACGGAGCGGGGGCCCCTGATTGACTGCTGCCCCCCAAGAAAGCGCCAGGCAAGGCTGCCGCACCCCCCCGAACTTCCACCTGAGCCTACCCAAAAACATTAGACCCCTAAACCCCCAGATAGCCCCGAGTTAACGGGTTACCTATACTCCGCCTGTACGGGCTGTGGTTTATTGGGGCCTGACAGTTAGTGACCACCACGGGGGTTTAAGGACCAGGGGGCACTGCTGCAGGAGCATTTAAGTTACGGGTTTCCACATGGAAAGTACACAAACCGATGGATTTAACGGAGCTGGGGCCCGATTGATGCTGCCTCCCCCAAAAAAGCGCCAGGCAAGGCTGCCCCACCACCCTTGAACCCCCACACTGTTTCACAAACCCTTCAAAACACACAACGACCTATCTACAAACACTAAACCTCCCCCAAAATGTAAGTTAGCCATAGATACGTTTCAATTTCTCACAAATTCCGCAGTTTTTCTATATTGAATGGTATCACTTCTTTTTTGGCCAGCTTCGGGTGGGGGGATGGGTTGGTGGGGAGGACCTTCACTCCTATCCTTTTTCTTTATTATTAGTTTGTGTAGTATAGTTAAAGCAAACAGTCTTTTAAGGGCCTAGTTCTGTTGCTGTTTTTGTTTCCTTTGTATCCCTTTTATTTCCCTTTTTTTAGTCGGGGATGCCGTCTCGCCCCGTCCCCCCCAAAAATTTTGCTCACAGGACCCGCAGTGGTCTAAAAAAATGGGGCTGCCCAATACGAACAATACAAAAAAAAAAACCGAAAGGCATTTCCCCCGGCGAGGCGGGCCCCCCTACCAAGGCTTGTATCTCCTAAACATTTGTAAAAACCCCCGCGCGCCGATACCAAGGCTTTTATTTTAATCCTTTCCTCGGTGGGAAGTCTATTAGGAAAGGTAAATGACGTTTTTTATAATAATATATATATTATTAAAATAATATTTAATATTTATATATTATATATATAATAATATATGAGATACCCGGGGCTACACCCATCGGAGGGGGTGTAAAACTACGCCATAATATTGGCCTGGGGACTCCGGATAGGAGTAAGTAGTTGCGGACCAGACAGGAGGGTTGCGCGCTTGCCCCCGGGGGGTAAAGTCTGGCGTTGTGACTCATTGTTTTGGCGCGATGTGCTTGTCAAGAAATTTTTTTTCAAAAGAGGAGTATCTGACTTCCCTGACATACGCCGGCTTTGTTTTTTGGGAAATCGGCCCCCGGGGATTGGGGGAGCTGTGAATTTGTTAGTGCCCACAGGCGGCAATGTGAGTAAAAACAATGACCATTACAAATTTGGGTTTTAAAATCACATCAACGTAAAGGTAGCAAATCCGCATCCGGCAATTATTTTTTTTTAAAACCAACGTATGGGGTTGTGGTGGGTTTGTTTCGGGAGTTGAAATTCTGGCGCGAGGGGCCCCAAAACCGCTTGCGAGAGACTGCTGAGGTGGGGTCGGGGGATGCCACCCTTGAAAATTTCCCAAAGATTTGGGGATTATTCAAGTTTTTTCCAGTTTATCTCAAGGTAACCGTTTTGGGAACAACCCAAAATTGCCCTCTAAAAATCCCAAGATAGAAAAAAAAAATAAAAGGCCATGGTCTTTTTCCCAAGATCTTGGGGGGGAAAAAAAAGAAGTGGTATCCCTACTCACAATTTAGGCAGAGGGTGATGGTGGAATCAAAGCCGACATAGGGGCCCTACTGGGGGACACCTTGTAGACTTTACGAATGTTGGCGCGGTTTTGTATGCCTTGAAATTGCGCTTCCGGAAGGCATGCGAAAGCGCTCAGCAAGCCTCCGGAAGGCTTGCCCACCCCCGGGGTTTAAATATATTTTTAGTAAGGATGTTTTTTCCCAAATCCCCCCTAAAAAGCTGTGCTCTCTTTTGGGGCAGAAACCCCCTTGTTTTGAAAAAAAAAAGTATTTAAAGGGAAAAATTGTTTTTCACTTTTAAAGTTTCTTACAATGTTAGAAACAAATTTAAATTTCCTCAAGGGTGTGAAAATTAAAATTTATATGTAATTGCAGTAGTTTAAAAGTTTGTCCCTAGGCTTAAATTGTGATTGAAAAACCAGCTATATACCTCCATTACATCCTTCGTTTCTCGCAAAGGAGATCCTGGGGAATTTTCCTTTTGACAAGACCTTCTAGCGTTGAATGAGGGTGATATATGTGGGAATGAGAAAACCAATTTTCCCCCTTTTTTTCCCGGTCGCAGGATAGTTTCTCAATTAAAACATATTAAGTCCAATCAATCCCACCGCGCTATTTTCTTAAAAAGGTGGATCCAGTTTAAAAGATTACTGAGAATTTTCACGGTGGTAGCGTGAGTGAGTGTGATAATGAAGGTCTGGGACGCGTTTTTTGTTTAGTACTGCGGCGTCAGAAATACCGCATTTTGATTTCGCTTAAATTGCTCCCCCAAGAATGGATCGTTCCTCGCAAAGTTTCTTGCTTGTTTCAAAATGTTTCTCTTGTTTCAGAATTTTTTCGTCTTTTCCCCAACCACTCCAAAACCCCATGAAAATTTTTCACAGTAAACTTTACGTAACTGAAAAAGTTTTCGTGCCCACAACCCGCCCCCAAAAAAAATTTGGTTACCTTATCTTAAGAAAATTACTCACATACGCATCCTCATTCCGGGAGTTTAAAGTCCTTAACACACTTTTTCATCACTGTATACACTGGAAAATTTTATTAGGGGTTTCGTGAGGGGGAGAATACGCGGGGTTTTTAGGCTGCATTTACACAAAAATTGTACAAATATATTTTAACATTTCAACGGTCAAAAACGGTGGTTTGGAAAACCCAAGTAGAGCCAAACGACATTTTTCCCCTGGCCAAACCTCTCAAAAAATGCGGCTTTTAAGCCCCTCCCCTGCAGATTCTAGCGGGGTTTCCCAACCGGGGGTCATAGTCCCCAAGGGGCCCTTTGAAAAATTTTAAAGGGGTCCTTTAGATATTCTAAAAAATCGATTTTTTTTTTTAAATTACTGGAATATAATAAAAAGAGAAAAAAATTTAAAAAACCGTTTTTTTATCAGGGAAAGAGTAGAAACAAATTGTTTTATGTCATTTGATGATGTGTCAAAAGACGCAAAAGAAGATTCTTGAGTTTATCCCGATTCAACAGTAAGAAGTGTTCTAGTCAAACTCCTTGTCTAGTTCGGGTGTTCAATGATGGAATCATACCCCAAAAAATAAGATCTGGCATTTCGAGTCTTTTTGCCTTTTGCTTCAACCTACCTGTGCAAAAGGGGTTTTCTTGCTTTATTTAAAAAAAAAAAGTAAATCAAAAAAAGCGTCTGTGGAAGAGACTTGCGGTGTGCACTGGCCGCCCCTGACTAAAAATTTTGCAACCAATGAAAAAATCGATGAAAAAACACTGCTGTTTTCTTCTTTTATTAAAAAAAAAAAATATTATAAATGCAGGCTTTTTTGTGTTTTTTGGACTGTAAAAAACTCCTTTTATCCCTCATGTTTATTATTTTCCCCCCAAAATATATTTGTGTTTTATTAAGTGGTTTCTCAAATTTTTTTAGCAATGGTTCGATATTTTTATTTTTTTGCAAAATTTAAATACCCTGAAATCAATAAGGAGATTTTTTTTTTTTAATTTTTTTCTATTATCTTAAATCTTGGGAAAATCATTTTGTTACTTGAAAATTTTTATACTTAAAAATGCTGTTTTTAAAAAAAGGGAAAAATGTTGGTTTGGGTTTTGTGATTATTTTTTTTTCATACATGTCTTGCAAGTCAAAAAAAAAGGCAAGTATATAAAGGAAGCTTTTGCGTACAAAACCTAAACTATAACAACAATAAAAATGACTTTTTTCCAGTATTTTTTCTTAAATAAAAAAAATCTGCTGAAAAAAGTGTTTTTTCCCTAAAATAGGCCCCCCAGTTAATCAGCATAACAAGCAAGGGGATTTTACATGAATATTCAATTTTTTGCAGAGATATTTTCTATTAATTTTTTGGGTTACCTATTTGTTTTAGAGGCGATCACCTGGGGGTTTGGTCGGTTCAAATTAGGGGGGAATGCTAATGTGTTTTTTTTGGGGAAGTATAAATGCCCAGAGTTTGAAAAAAATTGATACTTGTGGCAGTGGCGCTTTTTTGGGGGTTATCCCCCTTTTTCCAAAAAGTATATTATATAAATTTTATAATATACATAATATAATTTTTTAAAAAAAATTTTTTTTTGGTGTGTATTTCATCGGCGAGAGAAAAGGACCGGACGATCGACTGGCGACGTTTGGGGACCCCCGAGGAGACCCCACTCCGGAAAACCAGCCGGCCGCAGGGCGTGCGTTAGAGAAAGTCGGGGTTTTTAGTGGGAGGTAGAGTGCAGCCCACACCTCTCGAAGCTATTGTTGAAGGCTGGTGATGTAAGGGAAGAACCGGGGCCAGAATCCGGTGTCGTGGTAGCGTGGAACTTCAAAGTAGGGGCCCCGGAAAGTCCTTTAACATGGAAAAGCCCCCAGGCACCCCCCAAGAAACTGTGCTCATAACCGGGAGTATCGACGGGATGAAATTTGTCAGTCCTCAAAGCCTGCCCCCTGGTTAAACCTTTCTGAACCCCAAACAGGAAAATGTCCCCATTTTAGAGTTTCCAAAAAAAAGCTCAGGAAAAAAAGTTCCCAAATTTTAAATTCTATCATCGAAAAAATAGAAAAATGTTCCCATGAAAAGAGACTTGGAAAAATCTGAAAAATAAAGCATGAAATTTGTATGATTATCTGGTAGTATGACTGTCCTCCAAAAAAGTCTTCCGAACATCAAAACCTGAATCAAGAGTTTTTTGCTCCCATCTGGATTCTGTAGAAGGTCAAATTCAAAAAGCACTCCAAACCGTGAAAAACTTTCGCTAGTTCACAAGAGAGTAGATCAAACACTAAAAAGAGAGTGCCGTCAGAAATGCAGACGGCGGATGATGCCTAACCCGTAGAGACATTTTTGCCCCAGAGGCACACTACCCGCTTTTGCTATAGGAATTAATAGGAACAAAAAGGACGCAAAGAGAAGAAAAAGAAAAGAACAGATGAATTTTTTTTTTTTTTTTCTTTTTACCCCAAAGGGTTTAAGGAGAACTTACCCAAATTTTTTGAAACACAGAGAAGAATTATCCCAAAAAGAGGATTATACCCCGTCACCCCCCCTTGACCAAAAATTTGGAATCATTAATTGTCTGGTGGGGTTTTAACTTCTAAGGGTTAAACAAAAAAAGAATATGCACAGAAGACTGAAATCCGAGCTGGAGGGGCAGAGAAATTTTCCGACGACAAGGGGGAAAATTGTTTATGGGTTTCCCTGCTGTTCTCATTAAAGGAGTTGTCTGGGAAAAACAAAATCTAATAGGAGCTCAAACTTTGGGAAGGCCGCTAAGATATCAACAAGATCATAGATCAGACTTCGTCACATATCCGAACGGCCATCAAGAAGGACATTATTGAGAATTATTATTAATTAATTAATTATTAATTATTAAGAATTATTATAATAATTATTAGAATTATAATAATTATGAGAATTATTAAGGAATTATTGGGTGTATTTTGGCGGCCATTTTGGAAAAAGGGAGATAACTCTATAAAGCTGCCACCCCCACAATGCTATCACATGTTTTCTAACTCTAGGCATTTATACCTTCTCAAAAAACACTCTTAGCATTCTCGCCCTAATTTGATACCGGTGAGCAAAAATTTCGGACGCGGGCTGACCGACTATAGGGGTCCACAGGTGGAAAAGTGATGGAAAAGGAGATGGGACAAAAAGGTTGGGAACCACTGTTCTAGATATTTTATATACATTTCCTCCGGCCCTGATAAATGTGTACAGTAATGAGCAAGTAATGTTTCTACATAGAATAAACTGATAATATAACTACTCTATATAAATATTTATTATAAGGTTTACTACCATCAATTATAAGACGGAAAAAAAATATATATATATATATACAGCGTATATACGGGCAGGAAATTTTCTCTGAGACAGATCTCGTTAAAAGTGATAGCTAGTTCAGCGTTTATTATCTTTTTCAAGATATTTTCTCTTTGTCTTAAGAGTGTCTTATTCTCTTTAGTAATCAATTTTATGACTTCGCCGTAGCTTGTCATTTTTTGCTGTATCGCGATTTCGGGTCTAAGAACCCTTCTTCAGCAGCATGTGGAAGATATTTTCTCCTCAGTTGTAGAGGTGAGCATGGTTCAGCTGTGGCGTGAAGCGCCTCTTATTGATGAGGTCTGGCTGCCGCACGCACTAATGGGCGGCGCTGATTGGTAGATAGCTTCTACTTCTCGTTGATTGTTGTCTCCGTGAGTGGCCGACGCTTATGGTTTGTTGACTCCCGCTTTGTTTCTCTGTGAGTAGGCTGTTATTAGCTTTGTTCTTTTCATCTTGGTAGAGCTTGTAGGTCGTTTGCCTGTACGTTAAGCTTGGGGTTGATGTCTTTTATGTATAGTGCTTCTAGAATTTGAAGTCGCCGCACATCTGCACACATGTCGACCAATTCTGTATTTTCTTCTAAAAAAATTCTTGTGATGATGATGCCATGTTTTTCTAATAGGTGACTTTTTTGTGGCTCCGAAAGTTAGGTGGCAGGTAAGACGTCGGGACAGCTTCGTTGTCGTCATGCCGATGTAGGATGAGGGGAGGACTTCACAGTTTCCTCTTTTGCAAGTGATCCTATATACGACATGGGACTTTTGCTTTGTATCCTTCGTCTGGCTTGGGCTGTTACGGAGCAGGAGGTTGCTGGTGTTGTTGTTTTTGTAATAAATTTGTAGTTTTATTCTCCTCGCTGGGTCTGCAGGTTTCACATTACGGTTGACGATTTGCGATATTATTCTTTCTTCTTCCTGGTAAGCGGTGGAGAAGAAAGCCCGGTAGAAAATAGTTATGTCCTGGATCTTTTTTGTGGCGTTAGGGTTGCACCAGTTCTCCATGATTCTCTTAGTCTGACGGTTGATGTCTCTCTCGCTGAAGCCGTTGTTGATGAGGACTTGAGTGGATCGCTAGATTTCTTTGTGCACAAGCTGCCATATACTACAGTGTGTGAGGGCTCTTCTGATATAAGCACCGATTGTGGAGTCTTTTAATCTCTGCGGGCATTCGCTTTCTCGTTGAGGCAGTGTCCGGTGTTCGTTGGCTTCACGTAGACGTTTGAGATGAATGATTCTTCTCTCTGCGTTACAAGGACGTCCAAGAACGGTGTTGCATAAAATAGGTACCGCCAGTAAATAAGTCACAAAACACTGCGACACAGCCCGTGTTTGCCAGCTTATGGTAATTTTCCAATACTAAATATATGTTTATCAGTATAAAAGGTATACTGTTATCTTCGGAAATGTTTGTTCTATAATATTATCAAATAAAAAACCGTAAAACACACTAAAGAAAGGCCATTATGAGACTCAAGAAATATGCACGAACTTAATATTCTATTAAACTCTTCGTCATTTAATACTTTGCGCAAAAACTTTTTACATGGAGAATATGAATAGAAGCGGAATTTCATTACCTTTCAATTCATACATTTCGTTTTCTGATAAATGAATTAGCAGCATGCATAAAGTAGCGTTAACTAAATAAATAACACCATCAATCGGGAAAAATTACCAGATTTCATTATGTTATTTATTTAGTTAACGCTCATTTATGCATGCTGCTATAGTTGGTTGGTGAAGAAGGACTCGACATCAAGTAAAGCGATTACACCTCTGGCGTTGTGGGTCTTGAGTATGTCGAGAAACTCTGATGCTGATTGAAGGCTGTAGGCATTGGGTGTGTATGGAGTCAAAATAGCACACAGCTTCTTTGCGAGGTGGTACGTCGGCGTCGGTATTTGGGATATTATAGGACGAAGTTTATTGCCCGGCTTGTGTGTCTTGATATTGCCGTAGCAGTAACCCATGCCGTATTCACCAGAGAGCTTTCCAAATTTGCTGGTGGTGCTGGCAGAATTGTTCTTAGTTATCAATTTGTAGATTTTTAACTTGAGTGCTTCCGTGGGGTCTTTATTGATCTTTGCCATCAGGAGAGCGGACAAAGCTGCTACGTACGTTATCATAAACACCTCCGAATACCTCAACAAGTTCGACGACATCCTCAGCGACACTACGAAGTTCACAAAGATCAATAAAACTCCACGGAAGCACTCAAGTTAAAAATCAACAAAATGTAATATGTACATATATATATATATATATATATATATATATATATATATATATAATATATTATATAATATAATACTATATATATATATATATATATATATATTATATATATATAGATATATATAATTATATATAATATATATATATATATACACATATATATCACTGACATACTAAGGGTGGCAATTTTTATATTTTCTTTTTTATTATTTTTATTTTACATCGTACACCCTCTCATTTGAAGAGGCTTGGCGAATGAAATATTCAGTAAAACTTTAGTGCAATCCAGTAACAGGAATTGCTCTCCCACAAAGGTTCTTTTTCCCAACGATAAATAATTCATAGAGTCAATGCGTACTCAGCACTGCAGGGTAAATAACGCATTGTATGTGACAAGCGACAATCAACCACACAGGCTGGTTTGGAGGCTGACTTCACACGCAGCATGAGTCAACATCTTGACATTGCACATGCTGACTGGGAACGTCGAACAGGGATTCCAGAAGACAACAGTTTCTCATTGACCCAGCGTGGCCCTTGAAAGATGTCAATGACGACGGAAGACATGGCCTACAGACATGCTGCTGCCAACTACCAAAAGCGCAAGCAGGCGGAGGAGCGTCGTCGTCAGCTACATATAAAGCAGAGTCTACTCCAACGACTGCTCCTGTAGTTATCTCTTCTGATGACTCTTCAGCCGAGATTCTGCTAGTGAACCCTCAAACGGTTTTATATGATGATCATATAAACCGTACCGCCATGCAACATCACAACTCCAAAACGTCCGTTATCTGAGCCTAGTCAGCCACTCCCAAGCGGTGCATCCTTGGACGACCCTGTTCAATGCAGCATTGGACAGAACCTAGGACCTCGACACGCCAGGCAATGATGATCGTTACGCCTGCTCTTGCTGTAGCAGGGATTGATGTGAGTCAGTTATCTCTGTCGCGGACCTCTCTGATGGATGCTCGCAAAGCGTCACGTGAAATACTTGCAGCAAACGTACGACAAAACTTCCAACCAACAGTCCACTTGTTTCCACTTTGATGGAAAAGTGCTGCCACATCTGGATGGGACAAAACGTGACTGTCTGCCAATCGTCGTATCGGGTTTAGATATTGAGAAATTGCTTGGCATCCCATGATGCCAGTGGAAATGGAGCCCTGATGGGTGAGAAGGTGGTCGAGTTTGTGCGTGAGTGGGCAGGTGTAGAGGAGCATCTGGCAGGTCTGTGCTTGACACTACAGCAGCTAATACTGGTATTCACACAGAGCAATCACCATTGTTCAGCAGTCAACTTAATCGGCGGCTGCTCTTTCGTGCATGCCGACACCATATGCTCGAGATCTGCGCCGCTGCCGTATTCGATGCGTTCTTCACATCAAAGGGACCTAGAATTGAGCTGTTTGGTCGACTGAAATCTCAATGCATTTCATTGACAAATCAATATTTGATCCTCTGATAGTGACGAAGGTGGTGATGGTTGTCTGGATTCATCAGAGAAAACCTGGCTTGCATCTCGCCAAGCTGTTGTAATAAGCAATCTGCGACAGCATCTGGATGATGTCCAACCCGTGAAAACTACAAAGAGTTTGTGCAACTCACACTTCAGTTACTAGGAGAAAAATCGGATGTGGGCACCGACTATTCTGCACCTGGGGCTTATCACAGAGCACGGTGGATGCAAAGGGCATCTATTGCTTCAAAATATTTGGACTTCGCCATCAGATTGTGCTCAACAAGCATGAGATGAGTTCATTAAGGCGAATCTGTTGTTCGTTGCTACGGTCTATGCGAGTTTCTGGTTTGGCAGCGCCTCTAACGACAGCTGCTCTTCCAAATGACTTGTTGATGCTACAACTGATCGAGAAATTCACTTCTGTTGACAAGAAAAAGCAGGTATCGCTGAAAAGAAAATGAGACTGCACTTGTGTATCTCAGTGAAGATCTTGCTGCACTGCCTTTGCTCAGTGACGATATCAGTGATGCAGACAAGGAAGCCATTGTCAGTGCTCTGCAGAAGGAACCACTCCAGGAGACCTTCGCCGGCTTGCTCCAAATCGGATTATACGTTCAGGAACCTTTCGATTGCGCAGTTTGTCACGCGGCGCTCTCTCAACCTCTTTCAATCGCTTCGTCTGCCACAAGAGGTCCTGTCTGTAAAATAACACGTGGATTGAACGTGCTGACTACAATGCCGCACGCAAAACCATTCGTGCACTGAAGGTTGTCAACGACTGTACAGAACGTGCAGTCAGATTGGCTACTGACTTCAACGAAGTCCTCACTAGAGTGACGAGCAGCGCCAGCTTCTCTACCAGGTCGTCGAGCACCATCGGAAGCTTCTACCGACAAGTGCCACAAAGGAACAACTGATCCAAACCCACAACAACTGACATTACAGCTACAGGGCATTTGTCTGGTGACTTAAAACTAAATATAATGTTTTAGCGAAGTAACTAAAAGCTACAAATGGCATAATAATTCACTGAATCCAGTCGCGTGTTGCTATTTGAAGATGTTGTGTGGGAGACCACTTCTTTAATTAAGTTGTCCTGAAATTTTTACTGACTCATTTTTTCATCAAACCGCAGTAAATGAGAGGGTGTGCAATAAAAAAAAAAAAATTGGGCCACCCTAATATACATATATAATATATACATACATAGATGACAGTAGAACATGGATGTGACACTCCGCAACTACGCGCGCTGACGCTGCAGTACTGCGCCCATGGTCAGTCTCCTGGCCATTCACTTGCTGCATATGACTATCATATAGACTGGTTTATCAGTATATATGATATACTGTAACTCTTCGTAAATGTTTGTTCTATAATATTATCAAATAAAAAAACTGTAAAACACGCTAAAAAAATGCCATTACGAGACTCTGAAGAATTATGCATGAACTTCACATGCAAATATTCAAATATTCACTTCAACTCTTCGCCATTTAAAACTGTGATAGTCAACTTTGATCGTGAAGGGTATCAATTATAAAAGCGCAATTTTATTACCTTTCCATTGATGTATTCGTTTTCGTATAAATGAATTAGAACCATGCATAATTAGCGTTAACTAAATAAATAAAATCATCAATCGGTAATTTTCCCGATTGATGATGTTATTTATTTACTTTTATATTTAGTTTTCTGATAAATCAATTAGCACCATGTATAAATTAGCGTTAACTAAATAAATAACCTCATCAATCGGGAAAACTACCCGATTGATGATTTTATTTATTTATTTAACGCTAATTTATGCATGGTTCTAATTAATTTATTAGAAAACGAAATATATCAATGGAAAGCTAATGAAATTACGCTTTTATTGATACCCTTCATGATAAAAGTTGACGCGCAAAGTTTTAAATAGCGAAGAGTTGCAGTGAATATTAAGTTCTTGCATATTTCTTCACTCGCGTAATGGCAATTCTTTAGCGTGTTTTACTGTTTTTTATTTGATAATATTATAGAACAAACATTTACGAAGATTACAGTATATCATATATACTGATAAACCAGTCTATATGATAGTCATAAGCAGCAAGTGAATGGGCCAGCAGACTGACCATGGGGCCAGTACTGCAGCGTTCAGCGCGCGTAGTAGCGAGTGTCACATCCAGTTCTACTGTTATCCATGATATATATATATATATATATATATATTATATATATATATATATAATATATATATATATATATATATATATATATATATATTATAGGGTGTCCCAAGAAACCGACGTGTATCGGACACACTCCAGCACATGTTGCCCTTGTTCCCTGTCGTGACAAATTCAATCAGGAAAACTTTCAGCTTCCTCTCTCGTCTTTTACTGGTCGCGCATTTCGTTCAGTTTTCTGCTCGGCGTTAGAGAGTGAGGTAGTTGTCGCGTGTGTCGTTGTCGCGTGTGGTGTCCTTTGTGTCGGTTTGTTTCTCACTACATCTATATTACAACTATCTTAGTGTGTGAACTTAGTCGTTTTAAGTGTGTGCCTGCCGTATCCCTTGTATTTCCATCACTATAAATAATGTAGCTAATGCCTATGCATGTATTTATCGATGTAAAATAAAAAAACTGTATTCTGGTCTCTTTTGTGTTCCCAGGTCTAACGTGATGGCGTGTGAAAGACGATCTACGGACGTGGTATGGCTACTGGAGAAGTCCCCAACATCGTCATTCCCGGGGAATCGTCTTCCGTCGAGAGATCCAGAAGGAGGTTCTTTTTGCTGCAGCAGCTTCTACCGCTGAGAAGGTCTTGGAAGTGTGGCGACGTGCGAACATTCCGACGTCGGATGTGTCGTGGGTGAAGAAGAAGATCCTCAAACTGTACGAGGAGTACGGCACCTTGGCGAAATCCAAGTCATGGAAGACAGAGACGGAAGAAATGAAGAGATGCATCTTCAGAGACAGCCTCGAAGACATGTTCAACATCGAGCATTCCAAGGCAATGGAAGCGAAGATCCCCGAGGAAGACAAGGCGTTCTTGGAGGCTCAGAGGGAGGACCGGCAGAGCTGCTCGATGGCTGGCGTGGACGAGAAGCTGAAGCGAGCGACTGAGGAGAAGCGACATAAGAGACAAAGGATGGAGGAGATGAAGAAGAAGGACGCGGCTGCTTCGTCATCCACTCTTGATCGTGACGTGGCTTTGGAGTCTTCTACTACATCCTCATCGTCCAACGAAGAAACCGAGGAAGACGACTTTAAAGCTCCGACACCAGCTAAATGTTCACGCCGTCGACCTCCTAAGGAGAATAAGCTCACCAAGGAGCTGACCCTTGCTTGGGAGCGCGACAATCTGTCCATCCGTGCTGCGACATCCTCCTACGCCACTGCGCTGCTGCAATGAGCCTCGGCCACGACATCGAACATATCACTGTGTCCCGTTCGTCGATCCACCGGGCCAGAGTCAAGAACCGCGAAGAGATTGCCATGTCTCTCTCCTTCAAGCCTGAAGTCCCTTTGGTCCTGCATTGGGACGGCAAGTTGTTACCCAGTCTAGCGGACGGAAGGTCATTGGAGGAGAGGGTGGCCGTCTTGGTGTCCGGGAAGGATACGGAGGAACTTCTGGGCGTTCCTGTGTCTGCAGACGGGACAGGACAAGCTGTTGCGGAAACCGTCTTGAAGCTGGTGCGGGAAAGCAGCTTGGAGGGCAACATCATTGGAATGGCATTCGACACGACAGCGACCAACACGGGGATGGTTCAAGGAGCGTGTATCAGGATTGAGCGTGCACTGGAGAAGCCCCTGATGTGGTTGGCATGCCGCCACCACATCCTGGAAGTTGTTCTGAAGGATGTCTTCGAGGCTTGCATGGGTCCATCATCTGGCCCTAACATTGCCCTTTTCAAGAGGCTCCAGAAT
>JACEEZ010007278.1:114199-119199 GCA_016584305.1 Chionoecetes opilio | reverse complement strand
TAAAATATATATAATATATAAAATATATATATATATATATATATATATATATATGAATATATATATATATATATATTATATATATTTTATATATATATATATATATTATATATATATATATATATATATATATATATATATATATATATTATTTTATATTATATATATTATATATAATATATAATATATATATATATATATATATATATATATATATATATATATATATAATATATATATATATATATGTATATATATATACATTATATACATATATATACATATATATACGAAATATATATATATTATATTATTATATATATTAATATATATTATAAAACTCATGCCCTTTATATTTCTACCCGTAATCATGCCAAATCTTGACTTCAACTTTCCAAAAACTCCTTCATTCATATAAATTGTCAAAATCTTTCTGAATCAAATTCCTCTCTTGACTTCTGGCATCTAGCTAATAACATCTCTAACAATTTTTCTTCTTCATCTTTCCCTCCTATGCTTCACCCAGATGGCTCCACAACTGTCTCATCTATTTCTAAAGCTGAACTCTTCGCTCAAACCTTTGCTGAAAATTCCACTCTGGTTGATGAAGGGCTTGTTCCTCCTTCTCCTCCACCCTCTGACTATATTGTGCCTGCCATTAAGATCCTTCGTAATGATGTTTTCTTTGCCCTTTCTGGCCTAGATCCTCGGAAGGCTTACGGTCCTGACGGAGTCCCTCCTGTTGTTCTTAAAAAATGTGCCTCTGTGCTTGCACCCTGCCTGGTCAAACTTTTCCGTCTTTGTCTATCTACTTCCACCTTTCCTTCTTGCTGGAAGTTTGCTCACATCCAAACTGTTCCAAAGAAGGGTGACCGTTCTAATCCTTCAAACTACCGTCTTATATCTTTGACTTCCTGCCTTTCTAAAGCTTTTGAATCTATACTTAATAAGAAGATTCTTAAGCAATTATCTGCTCAAAATCTTCTATCTGATCGTCAGTACGGTTTCCGTAAAGGGCGATCTACTGGCGATCTTCAAGCTTTCCTAACTGAATCTTGGTCATCCTCCTTTAGGGGTATCGGTGAAACTTTTGCTGATTGCCCTTGATATATCAAAAGCTTTTGATAGAGTCTGGCACAAATCTTTAATTTCCAAACACCTCATTCGGTTTCTATCCTTCCTTTTCTTAAACCCTTTATCTTAAGTTTCCTTTCAAACCGTTCTATTGCAGCTACTGTAGACGGACATTGTTCTTCTCCTAAATCTATCAATAGTGGTGTTCCCCAGGGTTCTGTCCTATCACCCACTCTCTTTCTATTATTCATTAATGATCTTCTAAGTCTAACTCAAAGCCCTATCCTACGCTGTTGATTCTACCCTGCATTTTTCAGCGTCGTTTATTAGACTTCCAACACAACATGAACTAAGTGATTCACGGAGAGATGCCACCGAGCGCCTAACTTCTGATATTTCTTTAATTTCTGATTGGGGCAAAGCAAACCTTGTTATGTTCAATGCCTCAAAAACCCAATTTCTTCAACTATCTACTCGACAAAACCTACCAGATAACTATCCCATCTTCTTTAATGACACTCAACTATTTTTTTCTTCTACAATGAACATTCTTGGACTATCCTTTACTAAAAATCTGAACTGGAAATCTCACATGTCATCTCATGCTAAAACGGTTTCAAAGAAGTTAGGTGTCCTGTGGCGTCTGCGTCCTTTTTTTTCTACCTCCCAGTTGCTTGCTCTCTACAAGGGCCTTATCCGCCTATATATGGAGTATGTCTAACAGGTATGGGTAGGATCCACTCATACAGCTCTCCTAAACAGGGTTGAGTCAAAAGCTTTTCGTCTCACCAACTCCCCTCCTCTGACTGACTGTCTTCAATCTTTAAATCACCGCCGCTATGCTGCTTCTCTTGCTATCTTCTACTGTTATTTTCATGGTCTTCTGAACTTGCTAACTGCATGCCTCCCACCCCTCCTGCGGCCTCGCTGCACAAGACTTTCTACACATTATCATCCCTATTCTCTCCATCTTCCTAATGCAAGAGTTAATCAGTATCTGTACTCTTTCATCCCTTGCACTGGTAAACACTGGAATTCTCTTCCTGTTTCTATTTTTCCACCTTCCTACCACTTAAATTTTTTCAAGAGAAGAGTAACAAGACACCTATCGAACTAAATTGCCCCACCCCTCTTTTTTTTTATTCTCTTCCTGTTTCCTTTATAGGGACTGGCAATTAAGCGGGCTTTGTGTTACCTATTTGTGTTGTGCTTTTGGCCAGTCCTTTGTGATAAAAAAAAAAAAAAAAAAAATATATATATATATATATATATATATATATAGTTGATTTTCTTAGTTGGTAGTACATCTTAATATTTCAGGGTGACAAAGACACTCGTCATACTTGGGGTTGTTTATGCGCAACGTTTCGCCAAAGGCACTTGGCATCATCAGGCTAAAAATAGTTAAAAATTTAATATAATACAATGCTAAAAAGCGAACATCTAAAAAAAAAATTTCTTAAGAAACATAAAGTATTCCTATATTATCTAAAATTACTAACTAATAAATCTATAATAATATAAGCGAAAGTGTGTCTTGTCTGTCTGTGTGTGTGTGTGTGTGTGTGTGTTTCGCTCCCCGGGCGGAGCGAAAGATAGATGGGTGGTCTTTCTTAAATCCCTAGCCCCTGTCCACCCAGCAGTGAATGGGTACCGGGTGCCAGCCGGGGGTTTGTAACCCCCCCCCCGGGGTGGTGGCCTCGGCCAACACTAATATGCAGCAGCGGTAGATCACTATGGCTCTGAGGCATTATCCTCTAAACAAAAACAAACAAGAGAAAACAACAAACAAGAGTGTGTGTGTGTGTGTGTGTGTGTGGTATAGGTTCCGCCCCCCGTGGCGCAATCACCTCATATGGCACATTTTTGGAACCGGGTTGACCAGGGGAAGGTTTTAAGCCCATTTTTGAGATGATTCGATAACTTTTTTTTTTTTTTTTTTTTAGCAGCCTATTAGCGATAATTGTGAAGAAAAAAAAGTGGGTTGCGAGAATTGAGGAAACCTTGATGTAGGGTGATGGGTAATGGGTGAGTGAATGGTGGGGTGATGGGTAATGGGTGTGGGGTGATGGGTGAGTGAATGGGTGGGGGGTGATGGGTTGGGGGTGATGGGTGATGGGTGCGGAATAGGTGGGGGGTATGGGTAATGGTAAATATAAGCGAAAGTGTGTCTGTCTGTCTGTCTGTCTGTCTGTGTGTGTGTGTGTTGTGTCTGGTAATAGGTTCCGCCCCCCCGTGGCGCAATCACCTCATATGGCACATTTTTGGAACCGGTTGACCAGGGAAGGTTTTAAAGCCCAATTATGAGATGATCCGATCCCTTTTTTTTTTCTTTTTTTTTAGCAGCCTACTAGCGATAATTGTGAAAAAAAAGTGGGTTGCGAGAATTGAGGAAACCTTGATGTAGGGTGATGGGTAATGGTGAGTGAATGGGTGGGGTGATGGGTAATGGGTGTGGGGGTGATGGGTGAGTGAATGTGGTGGGGGTGATGGGTTGGGGGTGATGGGTGATGGGTGAGGGAATAGTGGGGGGTGATGGGTAATGGTAAATATAAGCGAAAGTGTGTCTGTCTGTCTGTCTGTCTGTCTGTCTGTGTGTATGTGTGTGTGTGTCTGGTATAGGTTCCGCCCCCCCGTGGCGCAATCACCTCTTATGGCACATTTTTGGAACCGGGTTTGACCAGGGGAAGGTTTTTAGCCCAATTATGAGATGATCCGATCACTTTTTTTTTTTTTTTAGCAGCCTATTAGCGATAATTGTGAAAAAAAAGTGGGTTGCGAGAATTGAGGAAACCTTGATGTAGGGTGATGGGTAATGGGTGAGTGAATGGGGGGTGATGGGTAATGGGTGTGGGGTGATGGGTGAGTAATGGGTGGGGTGGTGGGTGGTTGGGGTGATGGGTGATGGTGAGGAATAGGTGGGGGGTGATGGGTAATGGGTGAGTGAATGGGTGTGTGGTGATGGATAATGGGTGAGTGAATGGGTGGGGGGTGATGGGTAATGGGTGAGTGAATGGGTGGGGGGTGATGGGTAATGGGTGAGTGAATGGGTGGGGGGAATACATACATTTCTACATCCATGTTTTCAGGAAAGTTAGAAGGGGCTATCTGGAGAGTCCGTGTTTGGTGGGCCGAAGGCCCACCACCAATAGCCCTCCGCAGGAGCTAGCCAAAAAGTCCGCCCGGAGTGCGGCTTTGCGGCTAGTAAAATATAATTTGTACTTAACGGACCTTGGTGTGTATGCTGTCTGAGTTGGTAGAGGACTGAATGAACAATAGTTTCGTGGGTAACATTTCAGCTTGTGTGGGGCGATCGAACCGAGAGTCGGGCAATCGAAACAGTGATAGTCATTTGAGTATATGTAGTTGGTGTGAAGTGACTTGGTTATTAAGATCAGGGGACAGATGCTTGATGTGTATGGATTCTAATAATTTAGTGTCACTAGGGTAGTGTGCCTTGGATAGGATACTAAAGTCATTCATAGAAAAAGGGTGATCTAAATCATGTGAGTGTGAGCGGATTGCAGATTGCGAAGGTGAAGAAATGGGTCGACCGGTACGTGCAGAAACACCTTTATGCTCAGAAAGCCTAAGGGTTAGATTCCTTGTCGTCTCGCCGACGTATCTAGCGTTACAACTAGAACATTTGAATTCGTTAATTATGTTAGAAATAAGGGCTTTAGGTATAATATAATTATATATAATTAGGTATAAGGCGTCTTTATATTTTAAATGAGTTCTTAAGGTAAATGAATTAGTAAAAATAGATTTAAATTTTGAGTTAGGAAGATGTAACTTAAGTAGATCATTGAGTTTTTTTTCGAATGGTGTAACTGAGATGGCCGTAAAATGGAAGTTTAACATAGTGTGTGTCTAATATGGGTTCGGGTTCGTTCGACTTTGGGTTGAACTTTTTATCTAGGAAC
>JACEEZ010007278.1:104199-106699 GCA_016584305.1 Chionoecetes opilio | reverse complement strand
TGGGGCTAAACGCAGCCAATACTTAACAAGGGATTTTATTAAGATTTTAATGGAGGGAAATTGGTGTAATGGGCAAGAATTTGTATGGATAAATGTACTAATTTCTTGAACTTTTGTTCTATATGCTACATGTCCAGGGGAAGGTGCGTCGTGCAGCCCTTTCTTTGCCTTTCCCTCCTAGGGACGAGTTAGTGGATTTCATAACAGCCTTAGCGGCAAGCTTATGGAGACAGAACATTTTGGTGGGAGCGGTGGGATACAACCCACGCCTGTTAAGAGACCGATGACCTATTGGCCAAGCCAAATAAACCTGTGTATAACATAGATAGCTATCTGGATCAAAATTTGCATGTCTTTACAAATATACATATAAGGGGCAAGGAAAGGCTGCAAGCTTCTCGTGCCGAGATGATGGCATAACAACAGAAGCGTGCGGTTTCTATTACTATAAGAAAAGGCGATACCGTAACGGTTTTAGACACCGGGTCGGAATTCCCAAATTTTGGCGCCGAAATTCTTTGGCCCGCGCATTGTTGTTGGTGAGAAGCGTGGCAATAAGTTTGAGGTATAGGATCCATTTCTTCATACTGTCCAGATAATTTATAATGACAGGTTAAAGAAGCCCAAAGCCCGACGGGACCCGGCTTTTGCTAAATGTGCTTATCTACCTCCACACACTTCCACTAACCCTATCACCACAAACGCCATGCACGGCTATAATCTACGACCCCGAGTCTAACTACTTTTCTTTCACATCATGCTATGTGAAATACATGTATTGCATGTTATTTTCATTATAGATTTTCGGAAGGATCGACTGACCCTCATGAAGCTAACCTTGTTGCATGCCAACCACGTTATAGGTTCCATTCCGTTGCATGCCCAAACCAAGCGAGACCTTGTCAATGCTTTCGGTACGGTGTCTCAGTTCATATTTGAGACAGCTATGGATGTAGGCCGCGGGCTACCGGGGGTCCCCATGCACCCACCCCCCCAGTACTCTACTTGGTTGGTATTTTTTTGTTCCTTGGGGTGTCCTCGATGAGAAAAACGATGTTAACAAGAAAAACATAGGGATGAACTTGATGTTAACACCCCTTATTGATGGGTACCCTCGTATCCGATTTTTCGCTATTTTCGCTAAAGTATTTGATATGATGCAGCGCTCATGCGATATGGTCTTCAGTACAGACACGTACAAAGCAGGATCTATCAAGGCAATGGAACGAAAGCGGAGGGGTTGTGGTGAGAAACTAATCATCAAGGGAGAATTCACAAAGAAGCCAGCAGATTGGAAGTTATTCCTGTCAAACGACGAAAACAAAAAGCAGCTCATACAGCTTATGTGTGACGTGTGGAGCAGTCCAGCATTCTCAAACAAACTCCAGACCAGACTGGTGATCTTCGTGTGTGAAGGAATGGCTTATCAGCCAAAAACTTCCGAAGGAGGAAGATCAACCGAGAAACAGGAGCTTCTGGAACTGTCATCAACACAAGAAGAGACAGATTCCAGAGTAATCCTCTACTGCATGTATGCAATGGAAAGGGTTACGACAATGTCCTAGTCAAAAGTCCCAACAGCGATATATTCTTCATCCTGTTGCACTTTGCACCAAGCCTGGATAATATTTTAGTGTTCTTCGACACTGGCACTGGAAATAGGAAGCGGCTCATCAACATCAGTGAGCTAGCTCGTGGTTTCACACAGCAGTATTGCACTGCATTGATGGTCCTTCACGCATATACAGGATGCAACACCTGTAGTGCCTTCAAAGGCATAGGAAAGATCAAGCCGATCAAACTTCTGCAGCAAGGGCCAAGGTTCCAGGCAGTCCTGGCAAGACTTGGGGATGAATGGGAAGTACCCGAGGATTTGATGGATGACCTTGAGGAATTCATCTGCGCGATGTATTCCAAACCTAGATTCCAGAAGGTGGATCAACTAAGGCATTTCGCATTAAAAGAGAAATGTGGTGATGCAAGCCAGCTCATCCCATCACACAATATTGACATGGGAACCATTGTACCATGCAAGGCATGCCTCCAGCAGCATATTAGACGTGTCAACTTTCAAATCGCGATCTGGAAGAGAGGAAATCAAGCAAACCCAGATGTTCCGGATCCAACCAACGGTCATGGTTGGACCATGAATGGTGACAATATGGTACCATTGTGGACAGGTGACGAGTTTTTTCCCCCAAATCACTGGTGGACATTCTACAAGAAACCACTCGACTCAGCCCGAGGATAGTGAGCTGGATCCCGACCTTTTTGACACCAGACCACCAGATGATGTATGAGGACAGTTCAGATGATGACTAAATGATACAATTGTGTGTGGACTTTCTGGTCATCCGGACAGTAATTATTTAACACTATCGATGTGTTATTTTTTTTAAAATTTTTTACATTATCCCATTTTGTTTTATTATCTCATGTGAAATTTTACAGTTATGTTCACAGTATTCATGGTATTGCCCGAAGTTAATTATTGATACTG
>JACEEZ010007278.1:86699-96699 GCA_016584305.1 Chionoecetes opilio | reverse complement strand
TGAGAAACGTCTCTTACCTCTCAGCAGCGACTGAAGTGTGTAAGGCAAAAACGCCCGCTGCCACTCATATATACAATATAGAGCTTAGTTTGACCTTGGCACTGATTGAACAAATGCGTTATCGCTCATCAAATAAGCTATCATTATCGTTGAGCATCCATTGGTTTTTATTTTTTTTATGATTATTTTTTTCTGAAACTTATCTTATCTATGAGCCAATATGGAGAACGAGAGAGAGAGAGAGAGAGAGAGAGAGAGAGAGAGAGAGAGAGAGAGAGAGAGAGAGAGAGAGAGAGAGAGAGAGAGAGAGAGAGAGAGAGAGAGAGAGAGAGAGAGCGAGAGAGAGAGAGATATGAAGAGAGAGAGAAAGAAAGAGAGAAAGCGAAAGATAGAGAGAGTGAGAATGAGAAAGAGAGAGAGAGGGGCACTGACTGAATGAATGACTGATTGAATGAATGAATGAATGACCAACAGATAGGGACACAGACTGGCATATATACAGACAAACAGACACATATAGACAAAAAATGACAGACAGATAAATACACAGATAGAAAGAAACAGTATGAATGACACAAGTAAAGGGAGTCAAGAGTTTATATTATTTCAACATAAAATATTTATTGTGTAGTCTTATAATATAAAAATGAGAAAATCTTTCTAGTTCAAACTTTTCTTGTGACTTCTGGCACCAAGCCAAAAACATCAACAAATTATCTTCTTCATCTTTTTCTGCTACACTTAATCAAGATGACTCAACACCTAATTATATATTCATTCACTTGAGGTCTGTGATGGTTGGCCCTCGCCCGTGGTGGCGCAGGCAGGATTTTTATAGTGACGCCTGTAATTAGAAGCTCATGCCGTCCCCCTGTGTCCTCCGATGCACTCGCAATCGAAGGTAGAGTTAATGGACAGGGAATGTGGGTGTTCTTAGGCCACTCGACGATGCAGGAATGTTTTAATTGGATTTATGGGACTCACTCGGGATCGAACTCGGGTCTTCGAGAAGGCCACTCGGTGGCGCTAGCCACTCTTTTCACTCTTGGTGAAAATATTTTCTCATAATTCCATTTTGGAATATGTTTATATAGGGCTTGTTCCTCCTTCCCCTCCACCCTCATATTGCATGGCGATGGCAGTGTTGCACCTATATATTCTTATTAGATCATTTGTGTCTGTGATTTTAACCGAAGTAACAGCTTGCCAAGAGATTTTAAGGTTAGTAGAAAAAGTGTACGACAAAAGTTTAGTATTTCATAAAGTAGTAAGTGATATATGGCAGGGTTGATAAAACGAATTTTAACCATATAAATAATATATATAATTATATATATATTATTATATTTATTATATATATATAATAAAAATATATTTTATTATATATATATTATATAAAATATATATAATATATTATTTTAATATTATATATATATATATTATATATATATATATTATATAATATTTTACGACCATGCTCCTGGACAACTCGAGTCAGGTTGAGAAAAAGTGTACGAAAAAAAGTTTTTATTTATAAAGTAAAAGGATATTGCAGGGTTGAAAAACAAGTTAACCATTAATATATAATATATAATATAATAATATATATATATATATATATAATATGTATTTATATTTTAATATTATATAATATATTAATAATAAAATATATATATATATATTATATATATTAATATAATAATATTATAATATATATAAAATTTTTACGACCATGCTCCTGGACATCGAGTAGGTTCGAAGACACTCAAGCTCAAGATCGGGGCAGGCCAAAAGTTTGTTGTGGCTGGAGCCTGGCTGGCTCGGGCCAGGAAGGACACACGGGGCGGGACGAGGGGGCCCACAGAGGGGGATAGGCCTGTGGGGTGGCACTGTGGGGGCCGGGTCTAAAAGGGGGATGGTCTGAGAAGCTGTAAGGTGACAAATTAACGGTCCAGCTGTGGTATGTCCCGGGTAGGGAAAGGTGACGCTACGCCCCCGGGCACTGTGTGGCGTTGAAGGCAGGGAGGACTTCCTGGGGAGGAATTGCCCTGTGATAGGTTTGCGGGCTGGCTTGTGGGGGCCCCGCGGTGGTTTGGGGCCGATGAAGGCCAGTGGGGCACGTGAAGGTACGGGGGGTTGTATTGTGATTTTTGTAGCGTCTCCCTAGACGGCCGGGGAAAAAAGGTCGGGGTTGTGACTTTGCTTGATGTTGGGTACATGTTGTGTAGTGGGGACCTTGCAAGACTGTGAGTTTCCTGTTTATAACCCCGTGAAAGGACCCCTTTTTTTTGCCTAAACGACCCCCCCTGAGTGTGGAACAGCGGGAGAAGGAAAACCCGCCTGGTAAGCCCTTTAATTCCCAACACGAGCCCTTTTTATGTTACCGTCCCCCCCCCCCCCCCCTCTGTTTTAAGCACCTGCCTGTTCCCTGACTCTCAAGAGGGCCGGGGAGTGGTGTGTGAGGACAGTGAAGGTAAGAAGAAGGGAAAGTGTGGGGGGGGGTGGGGGGCGTTCGCTTCAATATATAAAATTATAATATAATATATATATACTACGCGCCAAAATACTGTTCGCCACATCATAAAGTCGCCCCCCATAAGGGAAATTTTAAAAAATTACTTATAGACCCCTATGATTTCCCAGAGAGATACCTACTTTTTAGCTTGTTTAAAGCACGGAAAAGCCCACAAGATGTTGGGGGATTTTCAGCTCCCTTTTGCAATTTTTAGACGAAGCTTTTTGAATAGGATCGCCTCACCCCCGCGATAATTGAACAGACGCGCTTTGGTATAACCCTTCTTTATCTCCAAAAGGGTTGGCAAGAAACACCAAAAGGGAGCAAATTTTAGTTTTTTAATTTAACAGGGCAGAGGGGCCAGTGAAAAAAAAAATAGGTTTTATATTGCACCCTTATCGAAAAATGCTTAAAGAGTCGCGTGTCCGGTTGGTCCGTTTTTTGAATCATGCACCAATAGGTTTCCCAAAATGATACGTGGTAACTCTTTTTATCAGTGGTTCATCAGGCACTACATCACAGTGTCACAGCCTCTACTTTGGCCCTAGAAGTGTCCTCAGTCCTTAAGCCCTGAAGGGGCGGGTTCCCGGGGGGGGCCCCCGAGCCCGGGATGAACCCCCGTCTCGGCTGCGCCCCCCCACTGCTGCCGCAGCCTCGTCACTGCTTCACGACTTTCCGGTTTGAGTGTGGATAGAGAACTCCGGAACCTCGTAGGCTTGACTTGATCTCCGGATCATCCCCAACGAAACAGGTGATGCCGGCTCGTGCCCCGGGCCCCGGCTGCCAGCGTCTGCTGCAAGCGGGTGGCGAAAGTCAGCTGGGGTGATGCGAGGTTTTACACGGGTGTCCCCATACTTTCGCCAGCCCTCAGTTCAAAAATTGGGCACGGCGAACCTGCGGTCGTCCCTCCTCTGATCCCCAACGAGGGAGGACACATTTTGAGTGTGCGAACCATGCTCCTGTCCCCCCACTAGAAGGTCACAGGTTTGGACCTTCTTTGGGCTGCGACCCCCCCTCACTCTGAGTTTCGTGAGGATGGCTTGGGGGCCCTCCTTGTCTGGGTGAACTTTATGTTTAGTAAGCTTGAGGTACACTGCGGCAGTACTTGATAGGATTTTCCGGGTGTTTTTGTTCTTTGCCAGTCAGTCCACTTTTTGGTCCCAAGTACACGAGCGACTGGGCTTTTGGGAGCCATCTGGAGTGGGGGAACCTTTCCACACTTGATCTCCCGCAGTCGGACGGGCGACCAGGTAGACATTTGGAGAGAGATGGGCCGTCAGCGATAAAAGGGCCCGGAGGAATCAGAAGCCAAGGCAGCAGCAGCAGTGGGGGGAAGTCGAGCCAGATGCTTGCCAGCCCAGGTTTCCGGGCTGGCATTGTGTTTTTTTTGCAGTGGCCCCGTCCCAAAATACTGATCACAAGGGGGGCCCGGGACCCCACCTCTCCCTGAGCGCGGTCACCAGTATGGCAGCCCTGTTGCCCTGCCTCTTTTCCCTGAGTGGCAGGGTAACGATCACCTCCATCCTCAGAATCCTGGTATCTTCAGCCCGGCCCAGGAACATCTCCCTGCAGCCCAAACGCTGACCTTTTTTACTTTTTGCTTTTGTTTTTCGCTTGGCCTTTCTTCCAACTGCTTTCCTTTGCTCTTTCCTTGTCTATGGTCTCATTTTGTCACCCCTGCATCACATTTCACTTCCCCCCCAACTTTGACCCTTGGGGTACGCCCCCTCCCGGGCTAAAGTAGGGACTTTTTGGCCAGGGGGCAAATCACATGCACGTTGCCCCGCGGGCACAGTGGTTTGGCATTGGTTTTCAAGGAAAGCCCTGAAAAGACGATCAAGAATTGATGTGGGGCAAAAAGAAACCCTTTTTAGCGGGGGTAAGCTATGTTTTGCAATAAAATAAAAGTCCTTTTTGCTAGCAAGAAGTGTTCAAAACCCAAAAGTTTTAAGGGACAAAACCTTAAAATTCAATTTTTAAAAGAAAACACCCCGCCAAATTTGAAATAAAATATTTCATTTTTATGAACCCCACGGCCACCCTTTGTGGGGGTTCAAGGGAAAATTTGGGTGAAGTGGGTGGAGAGTTTTGTGAAGGGTGGGGGGTGACGACACCGAACATGAGAAGTGGCCAGGCGAGGGTGCAAAAAAATCAGCAAGCACCTAAATTCTAAACGCAAATGGGTGCCCCCCTAAAATAAAGCAAAAAATTTTTACGATATGACCTTTTCATCCCGAGTGGCCTCTTTTTTATGTTTCGGTGTCGCCACCGCCACGTCAGAAACGTTTTCACCCACCTAGCACACATTTCCTCGTAACACCTACAATCCCTTTATATTTCTTTCACTGGCCTCTCTGCTTTTTAGAGTTACAAAAACATAATTTGCCCCTCTTTCGGTGTTTTTTTGCATCCCTTGGGGGATTATGAAGTTTTACCAAGCGCGTTGTTCAAATTTCTTGCGGGGAGGAGGGACCCCTTTTTAAAATCTTTTTAAATTGAAAAGGGATCGGATATTCCTCACCGGTCTGTGGACTGGACTACCGTGCTTTAAACAACTGCATTTTTTGGGTATCTCTCTCGGGAATCACTAGGCTGCTATAGAGTACATTTTTAGAACCTTTTGGGGGGATCGTTATGATGTCGCGAAAAAATTTTGGCGCGTAGTGTGTGTATAATTTAATATATAATATAATAATATATATATTATATTTATTTTTATAATATATATTATATATATATATATAATATATATTATTATATATATATATTATAATATTTGTATATATATATAATATATATTATATTATATATATAATTTTTATAAAATTTTATAGATTATTATTATATAGGCTTCCCGCATTTTGAAGGGCCGCTCGCGCCAAACTAAAGAATGAGAAAAAAAGCGTTTAAAGTTTGGCGAAAATTTGCAAACATAACTTTTTTTTTTATAGCTATGACAAGAACTTAGTCTCAAAAAAGACCCGGTAGACAAAACAAATATGAGGTCTCAAAAAATGTTCGAGTCGTGAATTCACTATCTAATTTTTTCAATTTTTTTCAAACTGTGTTGGTTACCAAAGTTTTAGGCGTTTTTTCTTGAATACTGCACAAAATGAAATTCATGAAAATTTTGGAACAAAAAAAAAACACAAAATAACAAAATTAACAATAAAAAAAATGTAAAAAAAAAGGTGAAGAAAACTGTGCAATGGCTTTAAGGGCCGCTCCCGTTACCTTTAGTAGAAATAGGGGTTTTTAAAAGTAGTAGCATAGTAGTATAGAGTAGTAGTAAAATATTAAAAAAAAACTTACTACTATTTTACCACACTATAAAAAAAAAGTGCAGTAGTAATAGTTTTTAAATTTTTTTTTTTTTTTTAACTACCTCCATCCCTATTGGAAATGTGCGGTGAAAAGACATGTTCTGCCTTTCACAGACACAGTCCACTGGCCCCTCCCCGCCAATGACTGTAGCCGCTAACCCTTACATATAAATAATAGTAGTAGTAAAAAAAAATAAATAATAATAATAATAATAAAACATAAAATAAATAAATAATAATAATAATAATAATAATAATAATAATAATAATAATTATAATAATAATAATAATAATAATAATAATAATAATAATAATAATAATAATTAATACTGAACACTCACCAGTGGGTGAAGAGTAGAATGATTATCTATTGACCTTACGCAAGTCCATTGAGAGGTTCATGTCGTCATCAGCAAGAGTATGTATGTATCCGTTATGCGTCACGTTATCAGAAGGGAGGGGAGGGCTCTGATTGGCCGATGCTCCCTGCACTGGAGTGAGCCGCCCATCTTATACGGAATTTGCCCGAGAAAATTTTCCGAATTATAACGGCTACTCATCCTGGATGGGCAGCCCTTCTAACACGGAATATTTACTCAGCAGCGTGTTACGCCTGCATCGATGGTCGACTAGACATAATATTTATTTTCTCCTTGTATAGATGTTCGACCTTACTGACAGGACACTCATCCACTCCCGGGCGAAAGTTAAGACCTCCATAGAGTGCTATACATAGTTATCTCGGTTTTGGCAGAATGGCGCGAGCGGCCATTCTAATGCGGGACGCCTATATAATATATATATATATAATATAATATATTAATATATATATATATATATATATATAGATATATAATATATATATATAAAAAGATATATATATATATATATATATAATATATATATATATATATATATATATATATAGATATATATATATAGTATATATATATATATATACTATAGATATATATAATATATATATATATATATATATTATATATAAATATTATAATATATATATATGCATATTATATATATATATATATATATGCATATATATTAGGTACGCCATAGGTCCAATGAAAAGTGCAAAATAGATTATATCGATTTTGCCAGTTTTCTTATGTAAAATTGAATTTTAAGGATGGTTTTTGTCCCTCCAACTTTTTGGGTTTAGACACTTCTTTCTATGCAAAAGGCTTTTATATTTATATGAAAAACTAGCTTAGCCCCGTAAGTAACGGTTTCATTTTGCACCTATCATAAATTCTGATCGTCTTTTTCAGGATCTTCTCCTTGTAAACCAGGGGGTCGAACCCCGAAACTAGACAGAGCTCTGGTTAAAATTGGCCCCCTTTTGTTGGGGGTGAAGAGAGTTTTTGCTGAAGTGAGGTGCCTACTATGCGGCGTGATGAAAGGGGAATCCTTCTCCTGAACCAGGGGCACCCGGGGAGGTGTTGACAAGGGGGGTACCCAGTGGGACATTGCGAAAGATCTAAACCCCATGGTGCTTCCCCGTGGAAGAATAAAACGCCCAGTTTTGCACCCCCAAATGTTTTTATTGCCGGTCCGTCCCAAAGGGTAGATAATTTTGGGAAAGAAGGTTTGAATGGTGAGAGACGGGCAACTAAAGCAGAAAAGTTTTTCGGGAAAAGAATAGGGACGGGCGTTTGACAAAAACGGCCTGCCCTCCACGATCTTCCTCTGCAAGGACCAAAAACCCCACTGCCCCAAACCCCCGCTGTGCCACCGAGAGCACACTGCAGTGTGACTGCCCCCGGGCCAGCAAATCCCTACTTTAGACTTGGAGTGAGTTCCCAGCGGATCAAAGTTAGGGAGGAGATGAAATGATGATGGGGGGGGAGAAAAGAATGAGACGCATAGACAGTAAAAGAGCAAAGAGAACCAGTTGGAAGAGGGGGCTAACTGAAAGCAGAAGCAGAAAGATGAAAAGGTCAGACGTCTTGAGCTGCAGGAGCAATGTTTCCTGGGCCAGGCTGAAACCAGGATTTCGAGTGGGCGGATGATCGTTCACCCTGCCCACCAGAGGAAAGGCAGAGAAACCCGGGGCTGCCATGGGGAGACCGACTGCTCAGGGAGAGGCGGGGGTTTCCCGGGCACCCTTGTACGTACCGGGACAGGCCGCTGAAAGAAAAAACCCCAATGCCAGCCCGGAACCTGGCGCTGGCAAGCATCAGGTTTTGACGTTCCGCCCACTTTTTCGGTTTCCCTTTGGCTTCGGGATTCCTCCAGGACCTTATCGCTGACGGCCACCTCTCTCCAGACTGTCTAGCAGGTCTGCGATCCTAACAAGCTGAGGGGGGCGGGCAGGTCCATGGCATCGGCCGGGACCTTGCCCGGGGAAGCACCAGGGTACCAAATTTTGGGATTGGGTTACGATGGGGGGAAAGGACAAAACCAGGGCGATGGTGCCCGACAGCTAGGGGAACGGAAACCCAAAGGTTATCAGGGAGGAGATGTTCGTGACGAGAAGCCATCGGGAAGGTACCTTTGCACTTTGACCAAAGACCCGGTGCCACCTAGAAGCCGGGTTTAAAGGTGGCTCGGGCTCTCTAGGGTCTGCTTTTACATACACTCCACCGCTCCTGTCGTACTGCAAGGGACTCAACTGGGCCCCGGGGTGGAAAGGGGGGTATCACGCCCTTTGGAGGAGCTGGACCAAGCTCTTCTGGGGTATATGCTTTTTGCAACAAAACGGTTGCCCCTCGCCACCTTTTCCCAGCATCGACGGGGGCCCACCCCATATACACGGGGCCAGTTGCGTCTGCTCTCCAGCGTGAATGAATGCAGCAAAAGCAGAGTTCAGAGGTGCCCGGGGGTAGATCCACGGGGATACCGGAGATATCCTGGTCAACATGTCCCTGACCAGCGGTCTCCTAACCAGCTGGTCCGGCTGTGAAGCGGGGCGTTTCCCCCGTCCACTGCAGGAGATCAAGTGTGGCAAGATTCCCACTCCAATGGCTCCCACAGCCCCTCCTCGTGTCATGTGGACCAGAAAGCATGGACGACTAGCAAAAACTGAACACCCTGGAAATCCTAGTCAAGTACTGCCTGCAGGTGTACGTACTTCAAAATCCTACACTCAAGGTTCACCACAGACTAGAGGGCGGGCCCCCAAACCTCCTCCGCAGCTCAGAGTGATGAGGTTAAACCCCAAAAAGGGCCAAATAGCTGTGACCTTTTACTGCGGACAGGAGCATGGTTGACCTCAGAATTTTCCTCCTCTCCTATGGGGATCAGAGGGGAACCGCGTTGCCGGACCCAGATTTTGAAACTGAGGGGTGGGGAGGATATGGGGCACCCGTGTGACCTCCTCACAAAAGGGTGAACTTTGTCACCACCAGCTTGCAGACCTGATCACTGGCAGCCGACCAGGTGCACGACCGGCATTCCCCTGTTCTGTCCGGGGTCAGATCCAAGATCCTGGTCAAGCCGTACGAGGTTCCGGAGTTCTCTATCCCTACTCAGAGCACGAAAAATGTGAAGCAGGTGACTGAGCTGCGGGAGCAGTGGTGGGCAGCAGCCAGAACGGGGTTTATCCCGGGGTCGGGCCCCCCCCGGGGGAAAACCCTGCCCTGCTTCAGGGCTAAGAAGACATGATGGACACTTCTAGGCCAAAGTAGGGCTGTGAACTGTGTGTAGTGCCTGATGAAAGATCAAAAGAGCTTAACCCACGCTATCATTTGGGAAACCCTATTGGTGCATGTGCAATAAAAAGGCCAACGGGCCTGCGTACTCTTTAAGCATTATTCGATAAGGGTGCAATTAAAATGCGATTTTGCATAGTAAATTTCTCAATACAAATGGATACAGTAAACTCGTCTTAGATTCCATTTTACTACGAAATTTGGGATGCCAAAGTTGGAAAAAGAATTTTTGTTAACGCTACCCTAAAAATGATTATAGATATGCATATATTAATATATATATTATTATAAATATTATATATAAATTTATATATATATATTTATTATATATATATATAAAATTAAAAATTATGTTTATATAATATATAATATATTTTATTTATATATGTTATTTATATATATATATATATATTATTTATATATATATATATATATATATATATATATATATAATATATATTAAAAATATTTTATATTTAATTATCACTATA
>JACEEZ010007278.1:59199-79199 GCA_016584305.1 Chionoecetes opilio | reverse complement strand
CGCGACTGAACACGATCTTCATATGACTGAACACGATCTGCATAGGATTGAACATGACTGTCATACGACCTTCATACGACCTTCATACGACTGAACACGACTTTTCAGCTCGGCTTAAATCGTGTTATAAATTTTTGCATTGCAAAAATTTATAACACGATTTAAGCCAAGCTGCGACGTCCATACGACCGCGTGCGACCGACCACGACTTAACACGAATGAACACGAATGAGTGCGCGACCTTCATACGTTCTAACACGATTTAAGGAAAAACGTTAAATCGTATTCATTCGTGTTCAGATTCGTGAATGTGAGATAGGGACTTAAGTCATGCTCACCTCTACAACTGAGGAGAAAACATCTTCCACATGCTGCTGAAGAAGGGTTCTTAGACCCGAAATCGCGATACAGCAAAATGACAAGCTACGGCGAAGTCAAACAAGTGATTACAAAAGAGAATAAGACACTCTTAAGACAAAGATCAAATATCTTTAAAAAGATAATAAACGCTGAACTAGCTACACTTTTATGATATATATATATATATATCTATATATATAGATATAATATATATATATATATATATACTTATATATATATATATATATATATATATATATATATATATATATATTATATATATATATTATATGTATATATATATATATTATATATATATATATATATATATATATATATATATATATTAGGTGGTCCAAAAAACAACATTTGGACATTTGTCTGGGCATGATGTTGTTCTGTTCCAATTGGTAATACACGTAATCGAGTGACGTATCGCTCCAACCGGAGAATATTTAGATAACAAAAAAAACAAAAAAACAAAAAAGGAAAAAAGCTCAAAAAGAATAAAGATGTCAGTGTCATCCGAGTATGGTATATTCATACTACTATTTATACATACAAGATTACTTTGTCAGGGTTCACTGAAGATAATGATGGTAATTTGGATGTCAATTAATTAGGTAAGGTAACTAAAAGAAGGTTGTAATATATACAAATTTTTTATTTAGACAAAAATCTTCATCTCAAGGTTAATATAAGCAAAACATTGTTGTTGTTTGATCAATAAGTACTGTCATTCCTTTCTGTTTGAACACTTGTACAATGTACAGTGAAAGCAGCACGGGCAAGTAAATAATGTAATAATGAATGTAAATAATGAAAAAAAAAGTAATAGACTGTCCTTTTACTCCATATATGCTGTTTTGGAGGTGGAAGGCTGCTCCCTCCTGTGCTTGGCCCCCACTTTCAGGGTACTGTTGCTGAAACTCGTCCTTGGGATGATCGAGTTGAAGGAGGAGGCCAAGGCGATACCACTCTCCGCGCGTCGTTGACCACCTGCATCTGCCAGACGTCCCTTTTCATGTCCAGGGGGGGGATTTACCAAAAGTCTACGAACGTTCGTAAATTTCTGTTCGCAGCATAGAGGGCCGTTCAATGTTGCGAGCATCCTTCCGAACTTTTTACCAAAGTTTTGGAATAGCTCCCAGCTAGGAATTCTCCGTCCTTGCGACCCCAAAACAAACGGTGAAAGTAACGTCATGGCCCAAAAACTCTTTAACTACAAATATCATATACAAAGGATATATTTGACCAAAAACGTGGAAGATTTGTTTTCTTTAAGAAATGTATTATTCCCAGCAAAAAAAATATATATAAAGGAATTTAGTTTATACTACAATTTTGGCGCGGAGAAACAGGTGTACATTTTTACCACTGCTTACCTTATCTACATCTTATCAGCTGCATCTATTACTGCATCTTATCTACGTACTATATGGAACACAAAGAAAAACACCCCCAATTCAAGAGGGGACCCCAAATGGACCCCCGAGATGGAGTTGCTTCTACTCCATCACATTGAAAAGAAGAAGCATTTGGGGGACGGTATAAGGTAAACTATAAGCTATAACACTGTGAATCTTTCATGGGCTCCACAGGCCTTACAGCAGGGATCGGCAACCTCCGGCCCGCGGGCCAGATCCGGCCCGCAGAGTCCGAACTCATGGCCCGTCACCCTACTTGATATTTATAAACAATCCCGGGCCCCCAACGGCCTAGCCTACTAAATGAGTAAGTCGGCACCTCACGACGTGATCGCGGCGGGTAGCGCGGGCAAATTTGCATGACTGAGTCTTACACAGAAGCCCCCCCCCGGAAAATCGCCAGGGAGAAAAGGGCTCAGGGCAACACACGATCATTCGAGGGGCACCGACGTGGCAGCCACACGTGGCTCTGGAACTGCTACACGGAGCCCCATGAGCAGGCTTCCCTCACCCCCAAGGGTTTTTACGCCAGGGCCCATCCCCGCAGGAGTTCGTACGGAAAAGAGGTAGCATAAAACTTTTTAGTCTAAAATGTATTTTTATAAGGGAAATGGGATAATAAAAGGGGGCATTTTTGTGCATTCTTCTCTCTCCTCTCCTCCCCTCTCGCTCTCGCTCTCTCCCTCCCCCTTTTTTCCCTCTCTCTCTCTCTCTCTCCTCCTCCTCTCTCTCCTCCTCTCTCCTCGCTCGCTCGTCGTCCCCCCCCGCCCCCCCGCCGCCCCCCCCCCGCCCCCGCCCGCCCGCCCCCGCCCGCCCCCGCCCCCGCCCGCCGCTCCTCCCTCCCCCCCTCCCCCCCCCCGCCCGCCGCCCGCCCCCGCCCCCCCGCCCGCCGCCCCCCGCCGCCCGCCCCCCCTCCCCTCCTCTTCTCCTCTCTCTCTCCTCTTCTCTCTCTCTTCCTCTTCTCTCTCTCTCTTCTCTCTCTTCCCCTTCTCTTCTCTCTCTTCCTCTCTCCCTCTCTTCTCTCTCTCTCCCTCCTCTCTCTTTTCCTCTTCATACCCCATCACCCAGCCCCAAGCCAAACCACTTTCACGCCAATATTTATGTTTTGGTAGGCCTGTCCCCCGCCCGCCAAAAACAAGGGCTTAAGCCTTATAAAAACACAGGCGCGCCACTCAAACCCCCCCATTCAAACACAGAGCCACCCCCCCAAACGCGGGGGTAACCCGATTTTTTGTCACAAAATACTGTGGGATGTCTGTATCGTAATTTTAATTATTAATGCATTTTTTACCATGTACAAGTTTTGCATGTTTTCGTGTCAAACACGTGGATATTTTTTTCACTTTTGCTTATTTTCTTTTTCTTTCTTTTACCCAAATCATCATCTGCAATTGTTAAAAAGAGGAAATGGACCTCGAGGTCGGGACTTAACTTGAGTGAGAGAAGTACTTTTTCACTGAACGCTTTGGAAGGCCCGGGCCCCTTTTTTGTGAAGACTGTGGCTGCCTAAAAGAGTAAAGTGCGCCCCCACTGGGAGCCACAGCACCAAGCATCGACTTTGCTCGATGTTGCTGCCGAGAGGAAAGGGGTATTGTCAAACGTTAGGAACCGGGAGAAAAGATTCACTCTTCGGTAGCGATATGAGGCTGACAAAGTGAAGCGGGCAGCTATGGGTTTTCCCCGCCCCTTTTTCGCCCGGATGAAGCCATTCCAGAGGGGGACTTATCAAGGGGCATCAGGGTTGTGATAGATTCCCTCCCCCTGAAAAGGTTCTCCCTTTTTGAAAGTGGAGCCTTCCCCCCGCACTGTTGCGTCACATTGAGGAGTTAGACAGCGTGAACGACTTCTTAAAACCTGTTGCTCAAATTCATCCCAATTTCTCTTTGCCTTGATGAGAGCACAGACATAAAGGGGACACAGCCCAGTGGCATTTTCATTGGGGATCACTGCTGCCCTTCGGGTTTTTATGAGGAGTTTTCCAGCTTGTTTCATTGCACGACACCCCCACGGGGCAAGACATCTTCGACGCCCCTGTTCAGTGTTGACCAACTCTCCCTCGACCTGTCCCTCTGGTTGTCGACCCGGTGCCCAGCAATGACTGGAAAAAAAGAAAGGGGGCCGCCTCACTGCTAGGCGTCCTGTGAGGGGCCCCCGGAACAACCCAGCCCCATCCAAAAGGTGCACGCTCACCACCCAAGAGTCCCTGGCTCCAAGTCTGCCAACCCTTTTGATGCATGTCTGTGTCGTGGGAAGGGGGTCAACACCCTCCCCTCCCGCAGCCTTTAACCACCCCAGTTCCAGGGACAACGAACGAAATCAAAGCACACTATGGTGACCTGCTTTACTTCTGTGAGGGTCCGCTGGTTGAGTCATGGGGCCCTCTGTCCAGCGTGTGCGACCCGCAGAGGAATTCGCCCCCCCTTCCTCCGTAAAAGAACCCCCCGGGTGTCATTTTTCCAAACCGCAAGGTTTCTCGTCTGGCCCTGCTCAGAATCACTACGCACCTAAATGACCTCAATTGGCTGCAAGGCAAAAACTTTGTCACGAATGATTCGCACATCACTGCCTTGAGGGAAAGCGCATTGTGGGGGCCCAAATGGGCTGGTCAGTTTTTTGCATCGTTTTTGCATTGCCTCCGAAAGGGGGTTGTCACCTCTTTGCGGGGGGAATTTGCCCCCGTTTACAGTGTCAGGGACGGTCCCGGGGTTTCAAGCTGTTTACCTCCCCCTTTTTATTCCCTGTGGACGAAGCCCCCGCCCCCGCAGATGGAGTTTGGGGGAACTTCATTGTAAAGACGAACTGAAGGCAAAGTCCCCTACCGTTCTCCATTTCCTTTTTCCGTGAAATCGTTTCCCCCTACTAAAAAATTTTCCAAAATTAATTGAATCTGTAAAAAAGCATCGTTTGCCATTTTGGCAGCACTTACTGTTGTGAACAACTATTTCCCAAAAAAAAATATACAAAGTCCGCATTCGCTCCCATAAGTGACCCCACCTCAATGACATTTTTGCTTTGTTACCTCATCATCGATCCAGACATTTAATCATTTTCCCTGCAAACAGCACCCAACCCCCCCACCCAATTTTTCATGTTTTTGACAAAAAATGTTTTCTGCAGTCATGTTGCATGTTTTTTTAAAAATTTTTGGTAATTTAAATCACTGGTTTGCCTGCTTTCTACCAATTTTTAATATTATCACAAAATGTTTTTTGCAGTCACGATTTTCATGTATTTCAACAATTTCTTTTAATCTAGTCACGGTTTGCCTCTTTTTTATAAAAAAAAATTTTCACTGTCCTTTTCGGTTCCTTTTTCAAATCCGGCCGCAGGCTACTCCTAGAACTTTCTTGGCCCTCGCCGAAAAGGTTGCCGACCCCTGCCTTACAGCTTACTTTCCTATAATTTTCCCCTCTCAGTATAAGTCATAGTTGTTGGGGATTATTTTTCAATAGGACCGAAATTCCCTACCGTAGATAACAGTTAGCGCCACCTGCCTAAGTGCCCCGCCCCAGAATTACAAATTATGCATCACTACTGTTTTTCTGTGCCCTGAAGTGATACACATAGTTGTATCATGCTTTATAATCACCGTTTCAGCGTTGTTTTAGCTTTGGTATTTGCAAATATTACGGTTAAAAAAATTTGCTATCGTTTTTTTTTTTTTGGGCGGGCGACTACGGGGGGGGAACCTTGGCCCCCGAGATGACAAGGCCTGATAGATCGCCCGTGACGTCACACCATGAGGATCTCGCGCGCTCGCCCGCTCCGCTCCTTTACAGGTTTACTTTCTCAGTTCACGCTCTTATTTATGTCGTTAATCTGAATCCCTGTCATTTTTCATCAATGGTGGTGGTGGGGGTGGTGGTGGGGGTTTGTGGTGGTATTGTTGTTGTTGTTGTGGTAGTGGTGGGGGTGGGGTGGGGGTGGTAGAGGTGGTGGTGCTGGTGGTGGTTTGGTGGTGGTGTGGTGGTGGTATTGTTGTTGTTGTGGTGGTGGTGGTGGTTTGTGTGGTGGGGTTGTTGTTGGTGGGGGTGTTTTTGTGGTGGTGGTGGTGGGTGGTGGGGTGGTGGGGGTGGTGGGGTAGTGGTGGGGTGGTGTGGGTGGTGGTGGTGGTGGTGGTATTTTTGTGGTGTGGTGGTGGGTGGTGGTGGTGGTGTTGTGGTAGGGGTGGTGGTGGTGGTGGTGGTGGTGGTGGTTGTGGTGGTGGTGGTGGTGGTTGTGGTAGAGTGGTGGTGGTAGAGGTGGTGGTGGTTTGGTGGTGGTGGTGGTGGTGGTGGTGGTTGGTAGAGGTGGTGGTGGTTTGGTGTGGTGGTGGTGGTGGTGGTGGTGGTGGTAGAGGTGGTGGTGGTAGAGGTGGTGGTGGTTTGGTGGTGGGGGTGGTGGTGGTGGTCTTTCAAGATGAAGAGACCATTAAAAACCCCATCGCTATAGATTTCAAGAAAGCCTTCGACAGTGTGAAAAAAAACCCCCCCTAATTGAATGCCTAAAAAAAGTTCAGGATACATCCCACATAATTAAACGTCATAAGTAAACCCAAATACCTAAATGACAAGAACCACCTGTATCTAAACAATGAGATCATAACAAACATGGCATGTCACCAGCGGAATAAGGGCCCAGGTTGCAATGGTTCAACATCACTGCTTAATGATAACATATATCATCTCCTACACCTAAACCAAAAAAAATATGGATTTAAAGATGAGATATGCTTTATCCCTGCATTGTTTTATGCAGATGATGGCCTTATTTAGCACAAAGTGAATCAGGTGCCCTAAACTGACATTGACACTCATCTTAGCAGCAGGAGCAAGTGAAACAGTAACAGTTATTTAAAGAGCATAATACCAACATATACCAGCTTGGTATAGTACACAACACGAAAAACTGACAAATTAAAAGGCATGATACCAAGAAATGGAAAGCAGAACTACTTGAAAAAGAGACACTTAGACTTTACAAAAACAACAAAACACACAAAAAAGAAAGATTTTATGATAATGATGAATCCACTACAACTTTGATAAGATGCAGAAGCAATACACTGAAACTAAACTAAACTACGGGAACAGACACCCCCTCGGGAACACACCCATGCACGACATGTAACACTGGACTGCAGGAAACTTAGAACACTTCCTATTACAGTGCGAGGAATATAAAGACATAAGGAAACACTTAAACTTCTACAAGGCAACACACTGACAAATGCTTAAAAACTTGCAACATTTTACTCTAGCAGATGAACAGATGCAGATGTGAAGAAACAAACTTTGTTACTGATGTGGAAAATAAGGAAACAGAAGAACATTGATTAGCAAGCAAGAAAGCCAAGACATTTCACAAGAGCATTCACAAGTATAAGCACAAACGGGGGATCAAGCAACAAACACCACAACACTTCAAGAATCAGAAAAAAATCACCGATACTAAGGTGTTACCCCCACACTTCATCGACATCTCTAGTAGGATACCAATGGATAATTATGTAAAGTGTAATTACTTTTATATCACCATTTTCAGAGGCTGCTGGGCATCGTGGAGAATGTGGGTCCTGATTTTGTGCGGAATGTTGTCAATGCGCGAAATCCTGTAGACCCCTCCATATTTCATGGTTTTACAGCATAACTGCTGCCCAAAGCATGTTACAGAGTACTCTGAGATACAATTATTTATGAGAGTAGTTAGATGCACTGGTATTTAGACAAAAGATATTTGAACCTGAAACCTACACCTGAAAAGGCTTTACTTTTGACGTGAATATTTTAGTCTTATGAGTAACATTATTACTTGTAAGTGTTCTCATGGAAAGCTAGTGCCTCTATGTGGCTTGTAACCAGTATCAAGGCAGCAGTTAAGTCGTAAAAAACCCGTGAAATAAGAGAGGTGAATGGAGGGGTCTACCCGGATTTCGCGCTGACAATATTTCACGAAGCACCTACATTCGGAACATTCTCCCCGAAATGCCAGCTGCTAATCCTTATTAGTTCAAAAACATAGCAGCCAAAGCAGCATGATCCCACTAGCTGTGACGGAGGTGAATTTTGAACGTAACACAACACAAATGATAATTCTCAAAATACTTTGTAATATTTTTGTGACATTAGCGTCCGCCATTTTTAATGCTACAAACATTTTTGCTTTGTATGCCTTATAAGTATGCTATATATGCTAGGAACTTACCGTCCACTTCTTTCATTATTAGCTAATAAAGCTACTACAAATACTACAAAGATCATTTGACTCACCCTGTACTGGCCGTCGGTGAAAAAGTGTCCCGTTTGATTGCTTGAGCCACTGGCTGGCAAGCACCTTGTCTCTTGGGAAACAGAATATACTCACTCTAGGGCCTTTTTGTAGTTCCCATTGCAATTGGGCACACAGCACATGGACGGCATCTGCTGGTAACTTGGAGAAATAGCTCCTGCCGTAACAAAAGCAAAAATGATAGAAGTACGCCACATACACACGCCCCGACCGCCTTCGTATGTTGGAGACAATAGACGAGCCCTGGTCAACGGTGGCGCGCGGGGGATCCCCCATACTGTGACGTCACAGCCTTTCCACCAGGCGATGTAACAGGCTTGTCTCTCGGTGGTCTCGGGGGGAAAAAACTAAACATAAACACTAGATGGAGAGCTAAGTGTAGCTCGTTATCAACGTCGCCACTCGGTTTATTTTAGTAATTTGTTCATTTATAGCCATAATATGATACAGATGAAGACATAAAATGACACAGACTCTCCAGATAGCCCCTTCTAACTTTCCTGAAATCATGTATGTAGAAATGTAAGTATTAACGCCACCACACGTCTGTACATCGAAAAGAAACAATGTCCTGGCAACTTTAGTGTTATCTACGGTACTATGGTTTCTGTTTACCTTATTGGATTCTAGGGTATTATTCTAGTGTTTGCCCATACTCCCCCTCTCCCAAAAACAAGCTTGGGGACTTTAGGATAAATTTTGGTTTACAAGCGTAAGGGGTGTCCAACCCGCCCCTCCCGTCCCGCCCCGCCAACATTGCTCCATTTCGCATTGCTATATTATTGATAACTTCTTCTTTTTTCTTGAAATAATTTGTTACTAAATCAAACCCCACCTCAAACCTAATCTAATTTAACCTAACTTAACCATTTGTGGCTGAAATAACGATATATTTTCGGTAGTACATGTAACCCCATTATTATTCAATCGCGGCATGGGGAATGTGTTTTAAAACACTCAGAATGAAGAAATCTCCACGATGATGTAGGTAAGAATCCCTAGGACTTTTGAAAGCCCACTACCGAAATAATACTATTGACGGTAGATTAGATTACATATGAGTTTGGTTAGGTTATGTTTAGGTTTAGTTTTGGTTAGGATAACCAAAATGGTTGGTATAGGATAGGTTTGGGTTCGGTTGTGTAGAGTTATTAAGGTTAAATAATTTCACACATTGTGCAGAAACATTGTAATTGCTGCAACTTAATTTTGTAAGAGATGTTACATAAATTCAATTCGCGCTTTACTATTGTCTAGGAATGTGTTTTCCTTATTTAATTACATCAGTGTATATTTATCATATAAAGAAAAAAACTATGTGTTATGTGAATTGCATCAATAGCACTATATCATTGATATTTCCTCATCTACAGGCTGGGGGCTAACATCTCAGCCAACGACATCCGAAAGGCCTGGGAGAAAATAACCGCGGACCTGAATGCTGCTAGTTCGGGCCGGCAACTTGATATATCTGCCCTTCAAAAGAAGTGGTGGACCTTAAAACAGAAGGGCAAGGAGGAGATCCACGTCTTCAAGAAGGAGTCAGCCAAAACTGGTAAGGATTATTTTGCGAGAATTATGCCTGAGTTAACCAGAGCTGCATTGCTGAAACAGAATTTGATTTATTTTCACCTAAGTATCTAGGTAGCAGCTGGTTAGCACTAACATTACATATCTGCTTACAAATGCATCCAAAGAAAATAGCATGTCAGAATAATTTTACAGTAAACCTATGTAGTGTGTCTGTATTTTTTTGCCGCTCCGTGGTGAGTGGCTAGCGCCCCAAGTATAATCGGGGCCCGGGTTTCGAACCCGGGGCCAGGGAAAGTGGGCCCCGGCCTGCACAAACAATGTCTGTCCCCCCCTTTGGGGTTTGAAAAAATTGGACCTGGGGAATGGAAAGGTAAGGGAAAACCCGGATGTCACGTGGCCCTGTTTTCCGGGGGTAAACGGATCCTACCCCCACAGACTAAAAGGGCCCAGTGAGGGAGATGAGTGCCCGCAGCTACGCACAGCTATAGCGTATGCCCTTCTTTACTTTCTTGTATAAGTGTTTATTTAAAAAATATATTTTTTGTAAAACTTGTTGGTTTGATGGTTTTGATGAACAAAGAGATGGAAGATGCAGAACGTGTGGATCTGAATTTTTTCCCCGAGATTTTTTCACTTTAAATAGAAGTAATACAGCCCCACTTACTTTTAGACTTGAAAGGTTGGCATAATTTGTATCCCTTTTAGCTTTGAGAAGGCAATAGATCCCTCCTTTGATATGGAACCCAAAACTAAAGCATGAAAAATCAGCAAGTCTTTTTTTTTTCCTTTCAGGAGGGGGGGTCCTGCTCCGAAGCCCCTCAGTCAGCATAGCAGCTGGTGGCCATCCTGAGGGTGAACAATAAGTCCTTTTTGGGCATAAGACTGCCATGCAGCAGGACAATTTTAAAGATGATTTTTTGCAGTAAAAAATTTTTACACCCATTCAGGGAAAAATTAAATTTTAATGTCAGAGGCTCAGATGACCAGCATAACAAAAATTTTTTTTTCTCATTAAAAAATTGGACATTTCAATGGGCATTAAAAATAGCATAAAGGGCCGGCAGATTACGTATAAAACTCATATTATTGATTTCCCCCTTTTCTCCCCGTTTTTAAGGGCCCCAAATCACAGCAGCCGTCAGTAGGGGCAACTGCTACCCTTTGCCGGGTACAGCCAGAGGGGAATCGATCGTCATCGTTTTATTAGAATAATCTTTTTAAAAACCCTTTGGCGCCGGGGGAAATTTTAAACACTAACGTTATCCCCAACCCCCCACACCCCCCCCCCAGGGGAATTTAAAACCAACAGCAGGGAATTTGGGGAACTCCAAGGGCGGGAAAGGGGGAGTATAACAGGGACGTCTCGTGCCCGAGACAAAAAAAAAGTGCAGCCCTCGATGCTGAGCGCCAGGGCCGCCAGTTAAAGAATCATAAGCATTCCTTGTGAGTTCCCCCTAATCCTGTCAAAGAACCAATTAAGAACTCATGCAACTCAAAAGTTTTTTTTTATTTGGAAACCCTTTTTCCAAGGGGTTATGAGTAATGGTGTCTGAACCCTTGAGTTCTGTGAGTTTAAGAAAAACTTTGAAAAGGGTGAGATTGGTGGGTATAGTATCTCAATAGAGAATAATCCTACCGTATATATTCAAGGGTGTACATATTCAAGAATGTTGAAAAGGTAAATTTTTCGTAGTGGTCAAAATCACTGGATTCGAACGATGTAAACAAAAAATGGCAAAGGGAGGAAGGTGAGCCAAAAATTTTAAGGATTACTCTTTGAGCTATTTTGGGGTGACAGACGGTTGCCAGCTCCCCCCCTGAATTTTTGCCGCTACTCCCGTTTTTCCGACCACGACTACACAGGGTGTACTGTGTGCTTGGTTTTGTGTGTGGTGACTGTATGACTGTGCCCTAGACCCCCTGTTCCCGTGATTAATGCCGCCTACAAGGACGGCCGCCACCCGGCTACGCCACATGGACGCCACCTCTCTGCTCCAAGGGTCCCGCTGCCTTCCCCTTCGTTGGTGGGGCCCCAGAGGTGATAACCCGGAAGTTGCACGCCCTTCGCCTCAATCGCTGCTTCACCCCTCCCCCGCTGCTACACCCACTCTTCTGCCCCCAAGTTTGATGCTCCTGCCCCCCGCCTGCCCCTGTTTTCCCCAGCTACATGCCTCATCATAAAAAGGGTCACTGGGGGACCCGGTCCTTCATAAACCCGGGGAAGGGTGCCGGGGCATTTTCGGCTCCATTTCGCTTTTTTTCGTGTCTAGCACTCTGTGGGTCACTGGGGCGGGCAGGGGATAAAGTTAGGGGGCCCAACCCGAAAACCTTTGCCCAGCCCCCAGAGTCTGTCACTACGCGGGGGAGGGGTCCGTAAAGGCGGGGGGCATCGAACGACGCCCCCCGGACCTACAGTTCGGAGAATTTTCCTATCTCTCCCGAACGACAACGAGACTTCACTGGACTTACAGTACTTGACGGCCCCCCTTCCAAAAAAATTTTAATGCACCGCTCCCGGGCTCACGCCCGGGCAGTGTGGGGAGGCTAACTGGCCATCAGGTTTAATTTTCGGGGCCCCCTCCCCGGACCGGTTTTCCCCTGAATAACGCTGTTTACCTGGCCGGCCCCACACCCTCCCGCCCCCGGTGTACCGCTGCTTCCTTTTTTGGCCCGGTAATGCCCCCTCAAATGAAAGCCGCGCAATAATTGCAGGGGGTTTTTCATGTTCAGAGGGGTGTCCCCGGCCGGGGTTTTTTTTCCGCTTTTTTGTGGTGGGTCCCACCGCCCCACCTAAAATGTGCCCGGCTTCCCTCTAGGGGGGACAGGCAAAAACTCCACACGAGGCTACTCACTCCATGTCCGACGTGAAGCGGAAGCTAAGGGGCACCACCCTGGCCCTTCCGTTCTGGGGGGCCCCCCCCAGTAAGGCTGTCCTCCCCACTCGGGACTTCCCCCTGCCCCCTGCTCGGGGCCTGCCCCTGCCAGTCACCCTGCTCCCGGGCCTGCCCTCCCCAAACCACTGGCCCCGCAGTAAAATTTGTCCAGCGGCTGTGGCTGCGTCAGCCCCCCCAAACCCCACCCACTACCAGTGGACCCCCCTCCCCAAAACCCCCAAAGGCGCCGACGCCCCCGGCACCATAACGTAACCCCCCTTAAAAAAAGGCACAGACCCGCCTTCCTCCCCGGAGGGGCCTTATAGGGAGGCTGGGGGGTTGGTTTTCACCCCCTCCCCCTTTATTCCCTGGTCCCCCCCCCCGTCCTTTTCCTTCCGCCTCCACCCCTCAGCCCCAGCCCAGCTCCCAGCAGCCCAGCGCCCCTGCCCCGCTGGGCAGTGCTAGCCGGCCCCCCCCTCCTCCTTCTCGGGCCCACATGTTTCGGGTTTGCTGCCTGCCTTCTTTAAGGGGAAATTGCCCCCATTGCACTTGTTTTCTTAATTCCTTCTTTCAGGTTCCCGTTGGCCCCTTGACTTTATTACCCCCCAAATTTCCCCCCCCCTTTTTTATTTCGGGAAAACGCCCGGTCTCTGTCCGGAAAGTTTCCATTTTTCGAACCACGCCCATCATACTCCCATAGTTTTTTGGGCGTCTGTGAGACTTTTCCCCACAGACGCATTCTCCCCCCCCTTTTCCCAACTACTTCCAAAAGGAGGGACAGGGGGACGGGGGGAGGAGGCGGGCCCGTCTGCTTTCCCCCGATCCCTCCCTTCTAGCCCTTCCCCTATACTCCTTCCCGGAGGTGGCCGGGCATCTAGGGGGACGATTACTTTGGGTTCGGGCCCCTTCAGATTTTTTTTGATATACAATCCCTGTTTAATGTAAAACCCCTTTGGAATTTGGGACTTGTTCTCACAGCTTTTCCCCCCCAGCTTTTTTTTTAAGGGGGGCTTTAAAGCCCACCCTGACCCCTGGGAACCGGCCCTCCCCAAAGGGCCCAAGAAACCCTCGGGCCCGGGCCCTCTCGAGCTTTCTGGCGGACAGTGATTTTTTTATCTCCCTTACTCCACCTGGCCCCCTACCAGGCTATCCAGTTTAGGGAACCCCCACCTTGGACCTCCCGGGTAAGGCCCCCCCCTCCTCGCCAAGTCACAAGGCCCTTTCATGGGGAGCGCCCCTCTTTCCCGTTGTAATTTTCCCTTTCCCTTCTACCCCCCACCCCCCTCCCCCTTTACGCAACCTCGGGTTTCCTTTAACAAAGGAGACTGGGGTCTTTTCAAAAAAGAATTTAAAATTTACTTACCCCTCCCCCCCCTCCCTTCATCGACAAAATTCAATCCTCACGGCCCCCCTGGGGCTGGGGTCCCCCCCCTTCGTTTAGTCATTCCCCCCCTTCCCGCCTTTCCCGGGGGGGGCCCCCCCGGGGGTCCCCGGGAAATGTGTGGCAGCCCTTAGGCCAAACGCCACGCCTTTACTGCGTGGCGTAAAAACCCCCGTCCCTTACTCCGTAGCGATTCCGTTTATTGAGGGCCCCATGCAAGCGTGTTTTTTTGAGAGAAAGTTCTGCATGGGCCCCCCCTTTTTTGGGTTCCCCCTTTCCTTTCCTCCTATCTCCCGACTTGGTCTTTTTTTTAGGAAAATGGTCCACCCGGGGCCCCCTTACTTTCCCGTTAACTATAACGGTGCCCTCTCGTCACTGATGCCCAAAAAGTCAGTGCCCTTTCCCCCACATTTCCCCTACCTCGGCTCTCCAACCCGTACCCCCATTTTTACCCCTTCACACACCAGCCATTCAATTAGCACTGTTATAACCCCCCCCGGAGTTTCCCGGCTTTACACGCCTGTCCGTGGGAAGGGGGCGGGACCGGACAAAATCCCGAACGAGTTTCTTTGACACCTCCCAGAGCTCTGGCCCGCCCCCCTCCCGGACGTCTTTAACGCCGCTGGCTTCGGGGGGTTCCCTTCTGTGTGGCGCAGCCATCACGATTCCCATTCTTAACCTGGCAAGGTTTCCCTCTGAGGCTTTTCTAAGGCCCCTTAGCCTTCTCTCTAACTTAGTAAAGTGTAGAAAATAGGAACGGTGTTGGTTGACATGGTGGTTGGAACACAAACACCTTCTTCCATTTTCAAAAAAAATGTCGGGTTTTGTCCTCACCGGGGCACCCTGACGCCCCGTCCAGCTGGGGCCCAAAACAGGAAGGATTTTCCCACAAAATTCACACTAGACTTTTTTTAACCTCCAAGCAGCTTTGAAAACCCCCTTCCCTAATGCCATTATTGAAAACTTGCCCCCTGGGACTGTGACTCCCTCTCCAATGGGTTAAAACCTCCCGTCTTAAGGCCTTCTCTTGGGGATCGGGAACACCCCCCAGGTCTTACCCGGTTACCAGAGGCGTCCCACAGGGTTTTCCTCTCAGTCCTATCCCCTTCAAATCTTTCTTCGACTTCCCTGCCTCCAGCACAATGCACTCATCTATGTTTTTTGGGAAACTTCTTATTTGCTTGCCCCCCACTATCCAGGAGGCTCAAAAACCACTTAACGGGGCTTGATGCCTCCCCTCTTGGGCCATCCCTTGGGGGTTGGCGGTGAGTGCACAGAAGCTGCCTTCTTGCTTCACCCGAAGGCGTTTTCCCAATTTCCCCCCGGGCCCTTAATGGGTCCCCCCTTTCCCTTTAAAACCACCACAAATTCCTTTGGTTTACTGTTGGATGGCCCCCCCCCAACCTGGGCCGCCACATCAGTACCTGGTGACCTCGTGCCTCAAGAGGCTTAACTAATAAGTCCCCTTCAGGGTCAAAAGGGGGGGCGGACAGAGTACTTTTCCCTTATTTTTGCACTAAAACCCTAGTCGTTAAATACGGGGGAGGTTTATGGAGCGGCCTCCCTTTTCCCCCCTCCACAAGAGAGTAATTCGAATTCGCCCTCGTTAGCTTTGGGGGGCCCTTTAGGTCCTCCCACACGCCCTTCAGGGAGAATCCTCCCTCTCCTCCCTGCACACCGACGCCCCCTCCCCCTTGTCCCGCACCCACACTAAACTTGCCCCCCCTCCCCTACGCCTGCCCTCCACTCCCCCCCCTCCGACACGGTAGGGAAAAACTTCATGGCCCCTGCCTATCAAGCCCCCACACTTTCGTAGAGAGAGCCCTCTCCTTTTTTGCTTCTATCCGGGGGACTCCCCCCCCCTTTCGCACTCTGGGAAAAGACCCTTTCCCCCGGGCCTTGGTTTCCCCTCTCATCTTTTATTTCTCTTCCCTTCACACCCTCACCATGGTCCAAGCTGCCTGTCCCGTGCAGGGGGAGGTACCTTTTTTTTTCTCCCTCCCACACACCCCCTACAGTAAAACCCCTTTCATTTACACCGAGGCTCCGTCTGCCCGCCCTTCGTCGTAATGCGGCAATGTTCATCCCGGCCGGTCTCTTTCCACCCCCTGGAGGTTGCCGCCCGTGCCCCCATCCCGACGGCGAACTTTTTGCCACAAGGAGGGAATCAAATATGCCCCCCCCCTGTGCAGAACTATTTTCCCGACCCCTCACAGCCCCCAACTTTTCCGACTCACCGCCCCACATCACCATGCCCTTTGTTTTCACATCCACCACCCCTTGCTTTACTTATCCTCCTTGGCCTGACATCCACCTCAGTGGGGGCCCCCCCCATTGGGTCGGGGCAACACTGTGGCCGACAGGGGGCAGCGGAGGCCACTCCCACCCCTCCCCATAGCGTGACAACGACCAACTGATTTTATGATAACCTTAGGACATATGCAACCAAAATGGGGAAAGAGTAACAGACCCCTACAGTACACTTCACTTGGACGAAAACGACAAGACACCGAACCAGGTGGGCCCGCTCCCCCAGGTGCCCCGGACACCGCATTCACCCGACTACGGATTGGCCAAACCCGTCAATCTCACTACACAAACGGGCATGACTGACACCCCCACTGCCCCCGGTGCACCACACAAAATGGACACCCTGAAACACCTCCTCCCGCCCCTGTCCTCGCCCCCACTCCCACCGCACGGCACCCTCCAATCACTATCTCCATTCCCCGCGACCAACTCTAGTGACCTCCTGGGTGGCCTCCCGGGCCCGGCTGGCCTTAAAAAACCCAGCACACCCGGGGCCTTCCCACAGAAGTCAGGCCCAATGCCAAAAGGGTCTAACCTGCTGATTCATCTGAAACCTGCACCCTTTGGGACCTAGAGGCTTGGGGACCCCAACCCGCACGGCCCCCCCAAACTCCCAACAACAACAACAACAACATTTTAGGTGAGTTGGGCTCATAGTGTTCCCAAGGGATCCTCGCAGCCCTAAACAAGAACTATAGGTGAGTCAGGATCGAGGGTTGGGGCGGTGGTGAGGATGAGTATGGACAGTGAGTGTGAGGCACAAGGCGAAGCAGGGTGAGTGGAGCAGTGAGGGTGAGGTGATTATGTTGAGGGTGAGGGTATAATTATATATATATATATTATATTATATATATATATATATATATATATATATATATATATATATTATATATATATATTATATATATATTATATATATATATATACAGTAATATATATATATATATATATATCATTATAATATATATTATCTATATATATATTATATATATATATATATATATATAGATATATAAGAAGATGAGAGATAGAAGATAATACTCATATATTATACAGCATATTAAACTCAATTATTTATCAAATGCCTATGCTAGGAATAATTATAACATTATGCAAAATTATGTCTGCCATACATGAGTGTTTATTTATTTATTATATTTACCTAGTTGTGATGTAGGGGTACTAAGTTAAGCTTAAGGGACACACTTTCATGCCTTGTTTCATTGATGCCTGTTCCTTGAAACCCCCTCAAGAGGGTGGACATGGCGGAAGTGTTTCCATCAGCACCCGACCATGCACCTCCTTCTTGTCTTCTAGTCCTCTCACTCTTATATTTCTGCTCTCATCCACACAATCCAACACTGCCTCTCCTTTTACTAGGGTTTGTTCTCTCACACTTCCAGTAGTTATTCTGTTGTCATATATCTATCTTTATCAAGTCATTCATACCTATCCATTCTAGCACCTATTATTGTAAATCCATCTCATCAAATCATTCAGCCATCCTTTTCAGCTGTAGTGCCCCAATATTTGTTTGTGTGCTGTGCACACAAAAATTACCCCCATCACATCACTGTTCAATCCATTACTAATCATACCAATCATATCATATCTTATAACCATACCTCATACAATCTCATTACTTTCATGATACATTCGTCTCATATAATTGTGGTATTTTAAGAAGATTACCAAATAAAGTTCTTGTATTTAAACGATTGGTTCCTTCAATAAATTCCTCGCCAACTTTTATACACAAGCATGAAACTGAAATTCTAAAATCAAATGGATTTCAAGTATATTAAAATAGCAAATATACAATAGACATTTTACACAATCAACTGTGTTATATATATGGCAAATAATAAATGTGCCTCACAAAGGCATACCCGTGCAACAATGTGATCAGGTATGTAGGTTCCCAGCAAAAACTTAACATTTGGAGATTCTGCAAACTTTTTTCTCTGCCAGATGGGACTGTTTTTAAATACAGCCTGAAACGACCTAATTTTCAGAAATGATTATGTCTTCAGGTGACATTTTAAACAAAACAGTGCAACAATATGTAGTAATATAACAAGGGGAACGTGAAGCTTTAAAGTGAATGCCCATTTACTTTGTTCTTTTTGCTGTATATATGCAATGTGTGTGTTATGAAGGATTCAAGGATGGGATTCAAAGAGTTTTGCAATGACTGTATATCGTAAAGGTTTAAAGGGAAGAAAAATACCTATTTAAAAGTTTGCGGCAAATAACGGCTGATATACAAATAATAACTAAATGTGGTAAGAGGATGACTGAACAAATAGAACGTGTCTTTAACAATAAGCAAAATAATAATAGCTAATTAGCAGCAATGTTCTTGTTCCGATGTGATGATGACAGGTGAATAAAGGCGCATTTTCGCGACACGTTCTAGACTGGCTCTGGCCAGGCCGGGCCAGGCGCTGTTTTCGCGAGGAGGGCTAGACGGCTGGAACGGGCCGGGACTGTTCAGGCCTTTCGATCTGGTCAAATTAATAACCCTTTGGTGTGTCTGGGGGGGAGTGGGGGATGTTGAACTTGCAGGACGGTAGGACCGCCCACTCGATCCCCCAGCCAATAGGAACCACGAATTGGACTCTGGATGTGTTTTCGCGAGCATCAGTCCAGCCTGGGCCAGCCTAGACGTTCCTGGCAAACCTTGCGAAAACGCGCTGTAAGTACACAGCGCGCCAAAGCATTGTTCGCGACATCATAACACAGCGCTTCCATACGGGAATTCAGAAAATGTACTCTGTGGCAGCCTACTGACTTCCGAGAGAGATATCTTACATATGGCAGCTTGTTTAAGGCACGGGCAGTCCATCAAGACCGTTGAGGAATGTTCAGATGCCACTTGTCAATTATAGACGAAGCATTTTAAAAAGTATCGCCTTCCTTCCCGCGAGTAATTTGAACAAACGCGCATTGGTATAATTATCATTATTTGCATAATGAGTGGCAAGAAAGACCTAACAAAGGAGCAAATTAAAGTTATTGTATCTCTACACAAGGCAGAGAGGCCAGTGGAAGAAATATCAAGGATTGTGGATGTTACGAGAAGATGTGTGCATAAGTGGGTGGAAAGTTAAACGGTGGGTTGGCGGTGTCGCGGCAGCCGCGACACCAGAACATTATGAGTGGCCAGGGCGAGGATGTAAAACCTCAGCAAGCACCCTAAATGTCATGAAACGTCAAGTGGATGCCCATCCTCAATTAAGAGCAAGAAAAATATTGCGATATGACTTTTACATCCTCGCCCTGGCCACTTATATGTTCTGGTGTCGCGGCTGCCGCGACACCGCCAACCCACCGTTTAACTTTCCACCCACTTATGCACACATCTCCTCGTAACATCCACAATCCTTGATATTTCTTCCACTGGCCTCTCTGCCTTGTGGTATAGATACAATAACTTTAATTGCTCCTTTGTTAGGTCTTTCTTGCCACTCATTATGCAAATAATGATAATTATACCAATGCGCGTCTGTTCAAATTACTCGCGGGAAGGAAGGCGATACTTTTTAAAATGCTTCGTCTATAATTGACAAGTGGCATCTGAACATTCCTCAACGGTCTTGATGGACTGCCCGTGCCTTAAACAAGCTGCCATATGTAAGATATTTCTCTCGGAAGTCAGTAGGCTGCCATAGAGTACATTTTCTGAATTCCCGTATGGAAGCGCTGTGTTATGATGTCGCGAACAATGCTTTGGCGTGCTGTGTATCCGTGGTGGGCTCCGGGTATGTGTGCATAACCGCTGTCTCCACCAGCAGCTGTGGATGTACATAATGCATAGGTGGGTGGTATGTGATAAAATGGTAGTGA
>JACEEZ010007278.1:49199-51699 GCA_016584305.1 Chionoecetes opilio | reverse complement strand
AATGGTACCTGATTGCCACACGGCAGTCAGGACAGCATGCAACCCGTGGATCATGGCCTCACCCCCAGCTTTGAGTAGCTCCGCACTGATATTACAAACACCAGCTGCCTTTCCACCCCTCAACTTTGCTACAGCCTCTCTGACTTCGTCAAGAGAGGGTGCGCTTTCGTCAATGGGAGGATCGGCATCTACTGCCTGTAACCCAGTGGTGTGAAGCTGCTCAGTTGGAGGGTCCACCGTGAACAACTGCCCAAAGTACTCAGCCCAACGAGCCATCTGCCCATCCATGTCCGACACGAGGCTCCTATCTGCTGTTCGAATAGCACTCGCCCGAGAAGGAGACTTGGAACAGAGCCTCTTCAGGGCTCGGTAGGCGGGTCGGAGGAAATTAGCGTTCAAATGACCCTCAACATCCTCAGCGAGACTCCTGACATACCTCTCCTTGTCTCTCCCCAGGAGGGTTCTAGTCCGGCGTGACAGAGCCTTGTGCTGGTCCCGGTTCCCAGCCAGCCTGGCAGCGCGACTCTCCTCGATTTTCTCCAGCGTCTCCGTCGAGACAAAACCACGCCTTGACCTCGGGTGCTCCCCAATACACTCCTTGGCAGCCTGTAGAGTTTCACGTTTGAAGGTATCCCACAGTTCTACAGGGTCCCCGAGAGCACCGAGCACATCAAACCGATTTGAGACTGCCACCGCATACTCATGAGCACATGTCAAGTCCTTCAGTTTCTCAAGATGAAACACAGTATGGTTACCTCTTGAGATTCTTCTGGACTTGACATGAAGCTTAAGTGTAGCAACAACAAGTCTGTGATCTGTTCCAAAGAACTCAGCACTCCGGTAAACCCTGCAGTTCTGGAGGATCCTCCAACGAGTGCTAACGAGGATGTGGTCGATCTCCTTTGCTACCCCTCCGGCATTACTATACCATGTCCAGTGGTGCAGCTCTGGTCTCTGATACCAAGAACCTGCAATTCTCAACCTTCTGGACCTTGCAAAGTTCAGAAGCAGAGAACTGTTGGTGTTTCTGGTACCGGAGCCATGGGGACCAACACATAACTCGTAGCCATCTACGAGTTTATCCCTAATATAAAATAAATAAAAGATAAATGTGTGTGTATGTGTGTGTGTGTGTGTGTGTGAGTGAATGTGTGTGTGTGTATGTGCCCGTGTGTGTGTGTGTGTGTGTGTGTGTGAGTGAATGTGTGTGTGTCATTCACCCTTGGTCTTGTCCACGCGAGCTGACTCGCGATCGCCAGTTTCACCCTCTCAGTGCGAGCTTGGAGCTCATTATTACCGATCTTTGAGCAATGCTGGGACCTCACACACCACACACCCCCATCCCCTTGCTCAAGGGGGACAGTAACCGCCCGAATTTGTAAAGTGAAAAATCCCCGGGAGCGCGAGGATTCGAACCGCCTACCGATAGAGTGAGAGACCAGAACGTTATCAACCTGACCATCGCTCGGTATGTGTGAGTGTGTGTGTGTGTGTATGTGGTTGTGTGTGTGTGTGTGTGTGTGTGTGTGTGTGTGAGTGAATGTGTGTGTGTGTATGTGCCCGTGTGTGTGTGTGTGTGTGTGAGTGAATGTGTGTGTGTGTGTGGATATGTGTGTGTGTGTGTGTGTGTGTGTATGTGTGTGTGTGTGTGTGTGTGTGTGTGTGTGTATGTGCCCGTGTGTGTGTGTGTGTGTGTGTGTGTGGTGTGTGTGTGTGTGTGTGTGTATGTGCCCGGTGTGTGTGTGTGTGTGTGTGTGTGAGTGAATGTGTGTGTGTGTGTGGTATGTGTGTGTGTGTGTGTGTGTGTGTGTGTGTGTGTGTGTTGTGTGTGTGTGTGTGTGTGTGTGAGTGAATGTGTGTGGTGTAGATATTGTGTGTGTGTGTGTGTGTCGTGTGTATGTCCGTGTGTTGTTGTTTTGTGTGTGTGTGTGCCTGTGTGTGTGTATATATGTGTGTGTGTGTGGTGCCTGTGTGTGTGTGTGTGTGTGTGTGTGTGTGTGTTTCATAATGATCAGAATGTTTCAGAATTTAACGTGGCATTAATAAAACATCAAACCTATTCACTGATCCGTAAATTTTCGCTCAGATACACACACTAAACATTAAAGGAAAAAAGGAACTTCAAACCCCCCCAAAAAAAAATTATCGTTCACTACATCCTACAAAAAATTATACGAAACATTAAGAAAAAATACGAAATAAAAAAAATCACTCGTTAACATTCCCAAAAAGTTTCGTTCACTATATATTTTTTTTATTTTTCAGGAAAGAAAAAGAAAAAAAATACCTGAACGATGCAAAATGTATCGTTCAGTAGTTCATTAATGCTTGGTGAAATGTTAACAAATGAGAGAGAGAGAGAAGACAGAGAAGAGAGAGAGAGAGAGAGAGGAGAGAGAGAGAGAGAGAGGAGAGAGGGGAGAGAAAAGAGAGAGAGAGAGAGAAAAAAAAAATACGAGTACAAGTATATTAAAAAAAGAAAAAAAATGTGAATAGAAAA
>JACEEZ010007278.1:0-40000 GCA_016584305.1 Chionoecetes opilio | reverse complement strand
AACCTATAAAACTAGTTAAATAAGAGCGATGAATGGAGGTTTACAGGATTTCGCGCCTTGACAATATTTCGCAAAACAGCGGGACAGGCGGAACTAGTAATAGAGTGAATATCGTCGTAGAAATAATGTAATTACAGATAACAGGACACAAGTAAACACACAGATGTACATTCAAAAGCATGGACTTACCTTAAGACCACGTATAAGAATATACAAGGTACCGTAGATAACACTATATAGTCGCCAGTCAATTGCCACTGCACTAATGTCGCCAGGCACAATATATTACGAATTTTAGCATCCCTACAGACTTTTATGTGCCACTGAAGACATGTAGTGTGATGTACATAATATAAACTACTGTGGATGCGTCTTCAGTGGCACATACAAATCAGTAGTGATGCTAAAATTCGTAATATATTGTGCCTGGCGACATTAGTGCAGTGGCAAGTGACTGGCGACTTATAGTGTTATCTACGGTAGAGCAGCTGATAGGTATATATTGTGGAAATGACTAGCATTGCGTTTAATTCAGTATGTTTATGAGAGAAGATAATCAATCGTCATTGTGTGGTTGTTTTGTTTACAGCTATCAGCTGTGATCGCCGAGCGGGCGAGCCCCAACAAGAAGCTGGCAACTGTCAGCCGTTCTGACGAGGCACGCAAACGAGAGAGAAGCCGGCAAGAAGCCGGCTTCTTACGGCTTCCTCAAGAAAATTCGCCTCATGTAGTAACTTCCTTTCATAATTATGTCTGTGTCTATACTGCCCTGTTGTGCCCTTCTCTCCCCACAGGTGGCGGGGAAAGAAAGGGCTACAGAGGGGCAAAGAAGGAAGATATGTGTCAAGTTCGACCCCGAGCTTGACAGACGACCTACAAAGCGCTAAGAAGCAGAAAAGGTCACAAGAAGAAGAAGAAGAGGTGGTCGCGCCATTAGCTGCTGTTGTATTGCTACTTTGTGCCTCAACTCAGGGCTTGGCGGCGACGTCAGTGGCTGGGAAGGGTGAGTCACGGCCGTGTGGTTATGTGTTGAGGCTGAAAACAGGTGAAATAATGGTTGTTATTGCTGCACGGCGAGAAAGACAGACCTGGGTGGGTGGTCTGAGGCACGTTGTTATTTGGTGCACGTGCAGGTGTTACAAAGGGACACAGATAGTAATAAGTATGTATAGTAGTGTAACTGTAGTTAGTCGTAGATAGTAGTCAGTAGTAGTAGTAGTAGATAGTAGTAGTCGTAATAAGTGAGTTCTGCGTTATAGGCAAGCAGTAGTAATAGTGTAGTAGTAGTACGTAGTACTCGTCGTATTAGTAGTAGTAGTAGTAGTTAGTATGTAGTAGAGTAGTAGTATAGCTATTAGTGATTAGTAGTAGCAACAGTAGTAATATTAGTAGTAGTAGTAGTAGTATATATTACGTAGTAGTACGTAGTATAGTAGTAGTAGTGTAAGTAGTAGTAGTAGTAGTAAGTATGTTAGTCGTAAGTAGGGCACAGTAATAATAGATATTAGTAGTCGATAGTATGTCACTAGTAGTGTAGTCGTAGTAGTAGTAGTTAGTAGTATAGTAAGTATTATAGTAGTAGTAGTTAGTAGTAGTAGCACACGTAGTAATAGTAGAGTAGTATATAGTAGTAATACGTAGTAGTAGTGTAGTATAGTAGTAGTAGTAGTAGTAGTATAGTGAGATGTATTTATCGTAGTAGTAGCACAGTATATGTGTTAGTAGTAGTAGTAGTGTATAAGTGTAGTAGTAAGTATTAGTAGTGTAGTAGTAGTAGTAGTAGTAGTGAGTAAGTAGTATAGTGAGTTCGTGGCACCAGTAGTCATGAGTAGTAAGTATAGTAGATTAGTCATAGTAGTAGTAGTAGTAGTAGTAGTAGTAGTATCAGTCAGTAAGTAGTAGTAGTAGGAGTATAGTAGTACAGTAGGGGGTCAACAGTTTTTAGTTTTAATAGTAGATAGTAGTAGTAGTAGTAAATAGTATAATTAGTAGTAGGTTTGTAAGATAGTAGTAGTTGTAGTAGTAGTCGTCAGTAGTAGTAGTAGTACGTAGTAGTCAACAAGTCCGATTATATAGTAGTATAGTATAGTAGTTAATATAGTCAGTAGTAGTAGTATAGAGTAGTAGTAATAGTAGTATTAGTATCGTAGTTAGTGTAGTAGGTAGGGGGGCAGACAGTACAGTATAGTAGTAGCTAGTCATTAGTCGTAATAGTAGTAGTAGATAGTACGGATAGTTAGTAGTAGTATAGTAGTAGTACTATGTATAGTAGTAGTACAGTAAGTAGCAACAGTAGTAATAGTAGGTTAGTAGTAGTAGTAATAGTAGTAGTAGTAGTAGGTAGTATTAGATAGTAGTAGTTAGTAGTTATTATAAGTATAGTAGTATAGGAGTACGAGCTATAACATAGTTATATTAGTATTAGTAGTAGTAGTATAGTATAGTAGTATCTAGTAGTAGTAGTGTATAGTATTAGTAGTAGTCGTATTAGTTAGTATGAGTAGTGAGGGCACAGTATAATAGTAGTATAGTAAGTAGTAGTATGAGTATTATTAGTAGTAGATCGTAGTAGTAGTTAGTACTAGTCGTAAGTAAAGTAAGTAGATATTAGTAGTAGCTACGCAACTAGTATTAATAGTATATATTAGATCAGTAAGTAATAGTAGGATTAGTAGTAGTAGTAAGTGAGTAAGTAAAGAGTAGGTAGTAGTAGTAGTAGTAGTAGAGTAGTAGTAACAGCAAGCATAGTATCGTATTAGTATGTAGTAGTAGTATAGTAGTAAGTATTAAGTATGTAGTAGTAAGTAGTAGTTAGTAGTAGTAGTAGTAGTAGTAGTGTAGTAGGTAGTAGGGCAACAGTAGTAATAGTAGATATAGTAGTAGTAGTAAATAGTAGTAGTAGTAGTCTAGTAGTAGTAGTAGTAGTATAGTAGTATGTAGTAGTAGTTCATTGTTAGTATCACATATAATAGTAGTATCTATCTAGTTATGTAGTCGTAAATATGTAGTAGTGTAGTCGTAGTAGTAGTCGTTAGTAGTAGATATTAGTATAGTAGTATTAGTAGTATAGAGCACCATTAGTAAATAGTAGATAGTAGTAGTAGTAGTAATTAGTAGTAGTATATGTAGTAGTAGTAGTATTAAGTAGTAGTAGTAGTAGTAGTAGTGTAGTTTGGAGTAGTAGTAGCACACAGTGTATATAGTAGTAGTATAGTATTAATTAGTAGTATTATAGTGCGTAGTAGTAGTAGTAGTCAGTAATAGTAGTAGTAGTAGTTAGTAAGTAGGTCTGTATAGTAGGGCCAACAGTAGTAATGTAGTAGTAGTACTGAGTAGTAATAGTAGTATTATTTTAGTAGTTATTAGTAGTAGTAGTTTATAATAGTAGTAGTAGTAGTTGTAGTAGTAGTAGTGCAGACTCTGTAAGTACTAGTAGTAGTAAGTAGTAGTATTAAATAGTAGGTCAGTATAGTAGTAGATAGTAAGTCGTAGTAGCTAGTAGTCATAGTTTAGTTATGTGAGTAGTAGAGTAGGCAGTCAGTAGTAATAGTTGTAGTAGTAGTAGTTTTAGTAATGAGTCATATTAGTAGTAGTGATAGTTAGTAGTGATAGTAGTAGTATAGTAGTAGTTATTGCAGTCAGCTAATTAGTAGCGCCACGAGTCGGTATCAGTTATAGTAGTAGTAGTTGTATAGAGTATAGTAGTAGTAGTAGTAGTAGTAGTAGAATAAGTATAGGTTATTAGTAGTAGTAGTAGTAGGGATAGTACAACAAGTATTATAGTAGTAGTAGTAGGTGTATTAATTAGTAGTAGTATAAGTTAGTATTAGTAGTAGTAGTATAGTAGTAGTAGTATATAGTAGTAGTAGTAGTAGGTCATAGCAGTAGTAATGAGTAGTAATGTAGATAGATAGTAATAGTATTATCTGGAAGTAGTAGTAGCTAGTTAGTGTATTGCGTTAGTAGTAGTCGTAGTAGTAGTAGTAGTAGTAGCACATATATAGTAGTTAGTAGCTGTAGTGTTAGTAATAGTAGTAGTCGTAGTTGAGTAGTGAGTAGTAGTTATCTAGTTATTAGCTAGTAGTAGTAGTAGTAGTAGTAGTAGTAGCAACGTAGTAATAGTAGTCTAGATAGATACGTAGTAATAAGTAGTAGTAGTAGTAGTATAGTATCGTAGTAGTATTAGTAGTCGTAGTAGCTATTAGTAGTAGTAGTAGCACCTAGTCAAATAGTAGTAGGTAGTCATTAGTGTAATAGTAGTATAGTAGTAGTAGTAGGAGTAGTTAGTAGTCGTAGTATAAGTGAAGTTAGATAGTAGGTTTAGTCTAGTAGGCAACAGTAGTAATAGTAAAGTAGTAGTAGTAGTAGTAATAGTAGTAATAGTAGTAGTATTATAGTATTGTTAGCTAGTAGTATATAAGTAGTAGTAGTAGTAGTATAGTAGCAACATTATAAGAGTTATTAAAGATATATAGTAGTATAGTAGTAAGTATAGCTTGTATCAGTAGTGACAGCGGTTAGTATAGTATTATATAGTAGATACTGTTAGTAGTAGTAGTAGTAGCAACAGTCGTAATAGTAAGTAGTAGTATAGTATAATAGTAGTAGTAGTAGTAGATAGTAATTAGTAGATAAGTAGTAGTTAGGCGTATAGTAGTAGTAGTAGTATAGTACACATAGTAATAGTTATGTATAGTAGTAGTAGTAATAGTTTTAAGTAGTAATATAGTATAGTAAGTAGTAGTAGTCGTATAGTAGTAGTAGTAGTTAGTAGTAGTAGCAACAGTGTATGTAGTATAGTAGTAGTAGTAAATAGTAGGTAGTAGTAGTAGTGGTAGTAGTAGTAGTATTAGTGTAGTATATGAGTTAGTAGTAGTGATTAGTAGCAAACAGTAGTAATAGTAGTAGTATAGTAGTAGTAATAGTAGTAGTTAATAGTAGTATAGTATATATTGTAGTAGTAGATAAGTATCTAGTAGTATTTAGTAGTATTAGCTTAACTAGTAGTATGTAGACTATAAGTAGTATTAGTAATAGTAGTAGTCGTAATATAGTAGTAGTAGTAAGTAATTAGTAGTAGTATATATACTGTATCACGTATGATTTAGTAGTAGTTAGCAAGCAGTAAGTATAGTAGAGTAGATAGTATATAGTAATAGAAGTATAGTCGTACAAGTAGAGTAGTCGTAGTAGTAGTATGTTAAAGTAGTAGTAATAGTAGATCTTCGTTTAGTAGTCGGGGCAATCAGTAGTAATAGTATAGTAGTAGTGTATTATAGTAGTAGTAGTTAGTATAGTAGTAGTAGTAAGTAGTCGTACATGTAGTAGTAGTAGTAGTAGTAGTAGTAGTAAGGGCAACAGTAAGTAAAGTAGTAGTGTTATGTATATAATAGTAGTAGTAGTGTAGTAGTAGTAGAGTATAGTAGTAGTAGTAGTAGTAGTATAGTAGTAGTATAGTAGGCACCAGTAAGTAAAAAATAAAAAAAAAAAAAAATAAGTAAGTTAGTAGTAGTAGTATAGTAGTAGTATAGTCGTAGTAGTAGTATTATGTAAGTAGTAGTAATAGTAGTATGAGTTGTAACCTAGTAGTTGCAACAGTAGTAATAGTAGTAGTAGTAAGTAGTAGTAATAGTAGTAGATAGTAAGTAGTAGTAGTAGTAGATAGTAGTAGTATAGTAGTAGTAGTAAGTAGTAGTAGTTGTCCACAGTAGTAATAGTAGTAGTAGTATGTAGTAGTATAGTATTATTATAATTCAGTAGGAGTAGTAGTATTAGTAGTAGTAGTAGTATGTGATATAGTAGTACGTAGCACGTATATAGTAGTCCATAGTATAGTATAATATTAGTATAGTATTAGTAGTAAGTCGTAGTAGTAAGTAAGATAGATAGTAGTAGTAGTAGTAGTGAGTAGATATTAGGCACCAGTGTAATAGTCAGGAGTAGTAGTATAGTATATTACGTAGTAGATAGTATTAGTGTAGTAGTAGTAGTAGTATATAGTATCGTAATATAGTAGTAGTGCGCAACCGTAGTATAGTCAGTATTCAGTAGTAAGTAGTACTCGTAGTAGTGTGTATGTTAAGTAGTGTGTTATGTAGTATAGTAGTAGATCGTCGATTTAGTATCAAGTCGTAGTAGTAGTAGGGCACAGTAGTAATAGTAGTATGGTAGTAGTAGTAATAGTAGTAGTATAGTAGTAGTAACGTAGTAGTAGTAGTATATTAAGTAGTAGTAGTAGTAGTAGTAGTAGTAGCATCAGTAGGATCGTATTAAGTAGTAGTAGTAGTAATAGTGTAGTAGTAGTAGTAGTAGTAGTAGTTAGTAGTATATGTAGTAGATAGTAGTAGTATAGTAGTTAGGCAACAGTAGTAATAGATAGTGTAGTCTGTATAGTACGTATAGTAGTAGTAAGTAGTAGTATAGTAGTAGGTAGTTATAGTAGTAATCTCAGTCATTATTTCAAAATAGGAGTACAACAGTATACTAGTAGTAGTAGTAGTAAGTAGTATAGTGTAGTAGTAGAGTCAGTAGTAGTAGTGTCAGTAGTATATTAGTAGTAGTATAGTATAGTAGTAGCACAGTGTCTATCGTATACTAGTCGTAGTAGTAGTAGTAGTGAAAACGTTTAGTATTCTGTAGTAGTAGTATTTAGTAGTAAGATAGTAGTAGTAAGTAGAGTAGTAGTATATAGTAGCAACAGTAGTAAGAGTAGTATTGGTAGTAGTAGTATAGTGAGGAAGTAGTAGTATATAGTAGTAGTAGTAGTAGTAGTATTATATTAGTAGTAAGTAGTAGTAGTAGTAGGCAACAGTAGTAATATATAGTAGTTAGTAGTATAGTAATAGTATAGTAGTATTTAGTATAGTAGTCGGTAGTACGTAGTATAGTAGTAGTAGTAGTAGTAGTATAGTATGAGCAACATATGATAGTAAGTATAGGAGTATTGTAATAGTATAGTAGTCGTATTAGTCGTCGTATAGTAGCTATAAGTAGTAGTATTAGTAGTAGTAGTGAGTATGTAGCAACAGTAGTAGTACGTAGTAGTAGGATAGGTATATTAAATAGTATAGTAAGTAGTGTTCAGTAGTTCTGTTAAGTAGTATAGTAGTAGTAGTATAGTATAAGTAGTATAGTAGCCAACAGTAATTAATTAGCTAGTAGTATTAGTTGTAATAGATATTAGTAGTAGTATTAGTCGTAGTCGTATAGTAGATAGTATTAGTAGTAATAGTAGTGTATAGTATCGCAACAGTATTATACATAGTAGTAGTAGTAGTAGTAGTAATAGTAAGGTTATATATAGTAGTAGTAAGTAGGTAGTAGTAGTAGTAGATAGTAGTAAGTAGTAGTTTAGTAGTAGTAGCACGTAAGTATGAGATAGTGTAGTAGTCATAATGTTGAGTAATTAGTTAGTATAGTAGATAGTAGTATAGTAGTAGTAGTAGTAGTAGTAGTAAGATCCAGATAGTAGTAGTAGAGTTAGCACAGTAGTAATAAATTCCTAGGTTAGTCGATAGTAGTAGTAATAGTAGTAGTAGTATAGTTAGTAGTAAGTAAGTCAGATGATTAGTGCCTTAATAGTATTAGTAGTAATAGATAGTAGTAGGGCACAGTAGTAATAGTAGAAGTTGTAGTAGTAGTAATCAGTAGGTAGTCGTGGTAGTGTTAGTAGTATATAGTAGTAGTAGTAGTAGTAAGTAGTAGTTAGTAGTATTAGGCCACTGACTTGATAGTAATATAGTGAGTAGTAGTGTAGTATCGTAGTAGTATAGTAGTGTAGTAGTAGTATGTAGTAGTATGTAGTAGTAGGAGTAGTATAGTAGTAGTAGCAACAGGAGTAGGTGAGTAGTAGTAGTAGTAGTAATAGTAGTCAGTATAGTATTAGTAGTCGTAGTAGTATAGTTAGTAGTAAAGTTAGTAGTAGTAGTAGTAGTAGTAGCTAACAGTAGTAATAGTAGTAGTATAGTAGTAGTAATAGTAGATAGTAGTACGCTAGTCCGTAGTCAGATAGTAGGAGTAGTGTAGTAGTTATTATAGTAAGTAGTACGTCGTAGCAATCAGTAGTAATAGTATAGTAGTATGTAGTAGTAATAGTATAGTAGTAGTAGTAGTAGTGTATAGGTAGAGTAGTAGTAGTAGTAGTAGTATTAGTAGTAGTAGTATAGCTCGTAAGTACTTTGTAGTAGTATAGTTGTAATAGTAATAGTAAGTAGTTAGTAGTAGTTAGTATTAGTAGTAGTAGTAGTATAAAGTAGATAGTAGTAGTATTAGTCAGACACAGAGTAATAGTAGTTAGTAGTATTAGTAGTATAGGTAGTACTAGTAGTAGTAAGTAGTAGTGTCGTAGTAGTATAGTAGTGAGTATGTATTAGTAGTAGTAATTAGCAACCAGTAGTAAAAGTAGTCTTAGTAGTAGTAGTAATAGTAAGTAGTATTTAGTAGTGTAGTAAGTATAGTAGTAGTGTAGTATAGTAGTAAGTGATATTAGTAGTAGTCACCAGTAGTAAAATAGTAGGTAGTAGTATAGTATGGATAATAGTCAGGAGTAGTTATAGTAGTAGTAGTACGATATAGTAGTAGTAGTCTAGGCTAGATAAGTAGTATTAGTAGTAGCATCATAGTAATGAGTAGTATAGTAGTAGTATCGTTATAGTAGTAGTAGTGTTAGTAGTAGTAGTATAGTAGTAGTAGTAGTAGTATATAGTAGTAGTAGTAGTTAGTATGTGCAACAGTAGTACTAGTAGTATCGTCAGTATAGTTAGTAATAGTATTAGTAGTAGTAGTAGTAGTGAGTACTAGTAGTAGTTATATAGTCATTGAATAGTAGTAGTAGTAGGGTAGGCGAACAGGTAGTAATAGCTAGTAGATAGTAGTAGTAGAATTAGTAGTAGTAGTAGTATAGTGTAGTTAGTAGTATAGTAGTAGTTACCTCATGTAATATTAATTAGTACATTTAATGTAGGCAACAGTATTAATAGTAGTCTATTATAGTAGTAGTTATAGTAGTAGTAAGTAGTCGTAAGTAGTAGTAGTCAGTACAGTTAGATAGTATTAGTAGTAGTAGTAGTATATAGTAGTAGCACCGTAGTAATAGTAAGTAGTAGTAGTATAGTAATAGTAGTAGTAGTAAGTAGTAGTAGTAGTAGTAGTGTATGTATTAGTATTAAGTAGTAGTAGTAGTAGTTAGTAACACCAGTAGTAATAGTAAGCATATTATAGTAGTAGTATAGTAGTAGTCAGTAATTAGTAGTAGTAGTAAGTAGTAGTAGGATATCTGTAGTAGTAGTAGTCAGTTCAAGTATAGTAGTAGCAACTTAGTAATCAGTAGTGTAGTAGTAGTAGTATAGTCGTAGTAGTAGTAGTAGTAGTAGTAGTAGTAGTAGTATATTAGTGAGTAGTAGTAGTAGTAGTATAGCAACAGTATAATAGTAGATAGTAGTAAGTAGTAGTAATAGTAGTAGTAGTAGTATAGTAGTAGTAGTGTAGTAGTACAGTAGTAGTATAGTTATTTAGTAGTAGTAGTAGCACCGTAAGTATATTAGTAGCTAGTGTGAGTAGTGTATAATAGTAGTCTGTAGTGAGTAGTAGTGTATTAGTAGTCGTAGTATTAGTAGTAGTTAGTAGTAGTATTTAGTAGCAACGTAGAATAGTCAGTAAGTTAATTAGTAGTAGTAATTCAGTAAGTAGTAGTAGTAAGTAGATAGTAGTATTAGTATATAGTATATAGTAGTGGTAGTGATTCTAGTAGTAGCAACAGTAGATAAGAGTAGTAGTCGTCAGTAGTAGTAATATAATGTTGGTATTAGTAGTAGTAGTAGTATTAGTAGTAGTAGTAGTATTGTAGTATAGTATATAGTATCTAGCAAGTAAGTATATAGTAGTCGTAAGTTAGTAGTAATGTAGTAGTAGTAGTAGGTAGTAATAGTAGTAGTGTAACGTAGATATAGGAGTAGTAGTAGTATTAGTAGTAGCAACAGTAGTAAGTAGTAGTTAGATAAAGTAGTAATATCGATAGTATTAGTAGTAGTAGTAGTAGTAGTAGCTAGTAGTAGTATAGTAGTAGTAGTAGTAGTTAGTAGTATCAACAGTATAATAGTAGTAGTAGTAGTAGTAGTAATAGTATAATCGTAGTAGTAGTCTATTAGTAGTATAGTAAGTAGTAGTCGTCGAGATCTTAGTAGTAAGTGCAGTCGCAGTAGTAATAGTAGTAGTAGTATAGTATTAATAAGTATAAGTAGTGATACGTAGTAGTAGTAGTATAGTAGTAGTATAGTAAAGTAGTAGTAGTAGTAGTAGTAACGACAAGTAGTAATAGTAGATAGTAAGTAGTAGTAGTAATAGTAGTAGTATTCGTAAGGTAGTAGTAGTAGTAGTATATATAGTACCGTAGTATAGTAGTACGTAGTAGTAGCCACAGTAGTAATAGTATTAGTAGTAAGTAGTAGTATAGTACGTATTAGTATTAGTAGTAGTAGTCGTAGTAGTAGTATGAGTATGTAGTAGTAGTAGTATATGAGGCAACAGTAATGTAAATAGTAATAGTTAGTAGTTATATCGTAATACGTAGTAAGTATATAGTACTTCAGTAGTGTAGTATGTAGCTATAGTATAGTAAGTATAGTAGTAGTATAGTAGGCAACAGTAGTAATAGTAGTAGTAGTAGTAGTAGTAATAGTATTTGTAGTAGTAGTAGTAGTAGTAGTCGTAGTAGTAGTAGTAGTAAGGTAGTAGTAGTAGTACGTAGTAGCACAGCTAGTAATATAGTACGATAGTAGTAGTAATATAGTAGTAGTAGTAGTAGTAGTAGTAGGAGTATAGTATAGTAGTAGTAGTAGTTAGTAGATATAGTATACAACAGTAGTAAATAGTAGTAGTAGTTAGTAGTATGTATCAGTAGTAGTAGTTGAGTCAGGCAGTATTAGTAGTCATTAAGTATTTTTAGTATAGTTCGTAGTGAGTAGTCGTAGTAGTACGCAACAGTCAGTACTAGAGTACAGTAAAAAAGGATGTTTTTTATTTTTAGTAGTATAATATGTATAGTACAGTAGTTTAGTAGTCGTAGTAGTAAGTAGTAGTAGATAGTATGTAGGAGGTAGGAGTAGTGTAGCCGAGTAATGTATGTTAGTAGTGAGTAGAAGGAAAGAGGGGAGGAGTAGATGTAGGATATAGTCAGTCATCGGCATAACTTTATAGTAGTAGTAGGAGTAGTAAGTAGTAGTAGCAACATAAGTGAATAGTAATAGTAGTATAGTTAATAGGATAGTATAGTAGTAGTAGTACAGCAGTATTATATATATAGTAGTAGTAGTAGTAGTAGTAGTAGTGGCAACGGAGTAAATAGATAGGAAGTAAGTAAAGGAGTATATAGTTAGTATGAGGAGTAGTCAGTAGTGTAGTAGTTAGATCACTGTTTAGATAGTAGGCAGTATAGTAGATTAGTAAGCCACGTAGTAATAGTAGTAGTAGTAGTAGATAGTAATAGTTAGTAGTGTATGTGAGTATAGTTGTAGTAGTAGTGATATAGTTATAGTCAGTAGTAGTAGTGTATACACTAGAGTTAGATAGTAGTATTAGATAGTATATAATAGTAGTAGTGTTGTTGATAGGAGTAGTAAGTAGTGTTCGTAGTGTAGTAGTCTATTAGTTAGTAATAGTTAGTTAGTAGCACAGTAGTAATATGTTCGTAGTAGTAGTTAGTACGTAATAGTATGAGTAGTAGTAGTAGTCGTAGTAGTAGTAGTAGGAGTAGTAGCGTAGTAGAGTAGTCATTAGTTAGTAGTAGCACAGTAGTAATAGTAGTAGTGTAGTAGTTATTTAATAGTAGTAGTATATGTAGTAGTAACGGTGTGAGTAGTAGTAGTAAGTAATATAGTAGTGGTAGTGAGTAGTACTAGTAAGGGCAACAAGTAGTAATAGTAGTAGAGTATTAGGAGTAATAGTAGTAGTAGTAGTATAGTAGTAGTAGATAGTAGTAGTAGTCTTGAGTAGTAGTAGTAGTAGTAGTATAGCAACAGGATAATAGTAGTAGTATATGTAGTATGTAATAGTAGTATTAGTAGTCGTAGTAGTAGTAGTATAGTGATAGTAGTATAGTAGTAGTAGTAGTTAGTAGTAGCACCAGTTATAATAGTAGTAGTATTCATAGTCAGTAAAGTAGTAGTAGATATAGGTAGTGTAGTAAGTAGTAGTAAGTCCATAGTATAGTAGTAGTAGTAGTCTTAGTAGTCAGCCACAGTAGTAATACTAGTAGTAGTATAGTATGTAATAGTAGGTAGCTAGTAGTAGTAGAGTAGTAGATAGTAGTAGTAGTAGTCATATTCAGCTATTAGCTTTGTAGTAGTAGGCAACAGTAGATATAGTAAGTTGAAGTATAGTAAGTAGTATCGTATAGTAGTGTAGTAGATATCTAGTAGTAAGTAGTGAGTATTAGTGTTTCCTGTCAGTAGCATAGTATTAGTAGTAGTAGCAACAGTAGTAATTAGTAGCTAGTAGTATATAGTGTAATATAAGTAGATGTAGTAGTAGTATTAGTAGTAGTAGCATAGTGAGTATTAGTAGTAGTAGTATATTAAAGTAGTAGCAACAGTAGTAATATATATTATCAGTAGTCCGTAATAGTAGTATAGATCAGTAGTATTAGTAGTATTAGTAGTAGTAGTAGTAAGTAGTCGTAGTAGTAGTAAGGCTAGTAGCACAGTCGTTAATTTTGTAGTAGTTATGTAGTAGTAGTAATAGTATTAGTATAGTAGTAGTAGTAGTAGTCGTTATATAGCTAGTAGTAGTGAGTATTCGTAGTAGATAGTAGCACAGTAGTAAATAGGTAGTAGTAGTAGGTAGTCTAATAGTAGTAGTAGGAGATAGTTTAGATATAGTAGTAGTAGTGTATAGGTCTAAGTAGTGTAGTAGTATAAGAGTCAAACAGTATATAGTAAGTAGTCAAGGTTATAGTAGTAGTAATCTTATAATGGTTTTTTTTAATAGTAGTATAGTATTCTTCGAGTTAAGTCGTAGTAGTAGAAATATAGATAGTAAGTAGTAGTAGTAGCAACATTAGTAATAGTATTAGTAGTAGTAGTATGTCATATCGTAGCTAGTAGTAGTAGTAGTAAGTAGTAGTAGTAGTAGTAGTTATAGTAGTAGTCAGTAGTCAGTAGTAGCCACGATAGTAATAGTAGTAGTAGTAGTAGTAGTAATAAACGTCGTAGTAGTATTATAGTAGTAGTATAGTAAGTAGTAGTAGTGTATACGTAGTCTAGTAGTAGTAGTACACAAGTAGTACAACTAGTAGTAGTAGTAGTAATAGTAAATAGTAGTTAGTATATAGTAGTAGTGTAGTAGTAGTAGTAGTGTTAGTAGTAGTGTAGTAGTATAGTAGTTAGCGACAGTAGTAGTATAGTAGATAGTCAACAAGTAGTAGTAATAGTAGTAGATAGTAGTGAGTAGTTGTCAGTATATTATAGTAGTAGTAGTAGTAGTATATGTAGTAGTTTAGCAACGTAGTAAATAGTAGTAGATAAAGTTTATTAGTAATGACTAGTTTTATAGTAGTCGCTACAGTATATGTAGTAGTTAGTATTAGTAGTAGATAGTAATATAGTAGTAGTCGGCCACGTATAATGTAGTATAGCGTGTAGTATTAATAGTAGTAAAGTAGTAGTGTTATGCTCGTTTTAAGTAGTAGTAGTAGTTTAGTAGTATAGTAGTTGTATATTTAGTATAGTGAGGTTTCAACAGTAGTAATAGGTAGTAAGTAGTAGTTATGTAGTAATTAGTGAGTAGAATAGTATGTAGTAGTAGTAGTAGTACAGTAGTAGTAGTAGGTCAGTAGTTAGATAGTAGTAGTAGTAGTAGCAGCAGTAGTAAATAGTAGTAGTAGTGTATAGTATAGGCGTAGTAGTATAGTAGTACTGTAGTAGTAGTAGTAGTACGTAGTAGTAGTAGTAAGTAGTCAAGATATTATTAGTAGCAACAGTATAATACGTACTAGTAGTAGTAGTGTATATGTATACGTAGTAGGTAAGTAGTAGTAGTAGTAGATAGTATATAGTAGTAGATATTAGTAGTAGTAGTAGTAGTAGTGAGCAACGTAGTAAAGATAGTAAGTAGTAGTAGTAGTAATAAGTATAGTAGTGAGTAGTAGTGAATTGTCGTAGTATAGTAGGAGTCTAGTAGTAAGTATAGTAGTAGTATCAAGGCAGGAAGAATAGTAGTCTGATAGTAGTAGTAATGTAAGTAGTAGTAGTAGTACAGTAGTACGTAGTAGTAGTAGTAGTATAAGTAGTAGTAGCTAGTTCGTAGTAGTAGCTACATACAGTGTAGTTAATAGTAGTATAGTAGTAGTAGTAATAGTCGTCAGTATTATTAGTTATTAGTAGTAGTAGTCGTAGTACGTATAGTTTAGTGTAGTATTAGTACTACATCTATATCCGTCTAATATCAAGTAGTATAGTAGTAAGTATAGTAGTAAGTATAGTAGTAGTAGTTATTTAGTAATAGTAGTAGTCTAAGTAGTGTAGTAGTAGTAGTTTTGAAAGTCAGCAACAGTATAATAGTTAGTAGTAGCTACGTAGAAACTCAGTCGTACGTTTGTAGTCAGTAGTAGTAGTGTCGTAGTAGTAGTTAAGCTAGTAGTAGTATATATTGTAAGTTGTAGGGGCAACAGTAAGTATAGTATTAGTATTAGATCAGTGAGTACTATAGTACGTATTAGTAGTAGTAGTAGTATAGTACTGTAGGTAGTAGTATTCCAGTGTGTATTATAGTATAAGTAGTAGGCATACTCGCTAACTCAAAGTAAGTAGTAGTAGAGTAGTATAGTATTAGTATAGTAGTAGTAGTAGTAGTAGTATAGTAGTAGTAGGAGTAATTATTAGTAGTATAGTAAGCTAAAGTAGTAATTATTAGTAGTAGTAGTATAGTATAGTAGTAGTATTAGTATATAACTATTAGTAGTATGTGAGTATTTCTTAGTATAGGAGTAGTAGTACTTTAAGTAGCAACAGTAGTATAGTAGTAGTAGTAGTACTCGGTAATGTAGTAGTAGTAGTAGTATAGTAGTAGTAGTAGTATAGTAGTAGTATGAGTAGTAGTAGTAGTCGTATCAACAGTATTATGTAGTAGTCAGTAGTAGTAGTAAATCGTGCTAAGTAGGTGTAGTAGTAGTGTAGTAGTAGTAGTAGTAGTAGTTAGTAGTGTTGTTAGTAGTAGTATGAGTACAACAACATAGTATAGTATTGTTTCTTTATGTAGTAGTAGTAGTAGTAAGAGTAGTGTAGTAGTTAGTAGTAGTAGTAGTACGTATCGTAGTAGTAGTATTAGTATTAGTTATTAGTAGTCAGCAACAGTAGTAATGAGTAGTACTCAGTAACAGTAGTAATCGTAATAGTAATTTGATAGGAGTAGTAGTGATAGGTAAGTTAGTAGATAAAGTAAAGTCAGTATATTAGTAGTAGTAGATAGTAGTAGCAACAGTAGTAATAGTAGTAGTGCTTCGTATATAGTAATAGTAGTAAGTAGATAGTGGTAGTAGTGTTTTAGATAGTGTATTAGTAGTAGTGCTAGTATTGTAGTAGTATATAGGGCAACAGTAGTATGGTAGTAGTAGTAGTAGTAGAATAATATACGTAGTAGTAGTAGCTTAGTAGTAGTAGTAGAAGTAGTAGTAGTAAAGTAGTAGTAGTAGTATAGTAGTAGTAGGAGCAACATAGTATATAGTCATCTAGTAATTAGTAAGATAACTATAGTCGAGTAGTAGTACGTCAGTTTAGTTATAGTAGTAAGTATAGTAGTAGTAGAGTAGTAAGTGTAGTAGTAGTTATATGACACAGTAGTATAGTAGTTAGACTGTAAGATAGTATTAATAGTAGTGTAGTTAGTCATTAGTAGTATCAGTAGTAGCTAGTAGTAGTATGCTAGTTCTTGTAGTAGTAAGTTGAGTAGCAACAGTAGTAATAGTATATATAGTAGTAGAATAGTAGTGAGTATTTAGTAGTAGCTAGTAGTATAGTATGTAGTAGTAGTAGTATGTACTAGTAGTACGGACGTTTAATAAAATTATGGCAAACTACCAAACAAAAGGTTTTAAAAAAAAAAAAAACAAAAAGTAATATATATAGTAGTAGTATAATAGTAGTATTAGTAAGTAAGTAGTGGAGTAGTTAGTAGTAGTATAGTAGTAGGAGTATAGTAGTAGATAGCAATCGTAGTATAGTAGCTATAGTAGTAGGAGTAATAGTAGTAGTAGATAGTAGTATTAGTAGTAGTAGTTTAGTAGTAGATAGTAGTAGTAGTAGTAGTAGTAGTCGTTTAGGCAACAGTAAGTATATTAGTAGTAGTACAGTAGTAGTAATAGTAGTTAGTAGTATAGTAGTAGTAGTTGTGTAGTAGTAGTAGTAGTAGTGAAGTAGTAGTTAGTAGTAGTAGCAACGTAGTAATAGTGTAGTAGCTAGTAGTAGTAATATTAGTAGTTTACGTAGTAGTAGTAGTAGTAGTAGTTGTAGTAGTAATAGTGTATGTAGTCGTAGTAGTAGCACAGTAGTAATAGTAGTAGTATGTATGTAGTATAATAGTAGTCGTGTATGTAGTAGTAAGTAGTAGATTATAAGTAGTAGTAGTAGTAGTAGTAGTAGTAGTATACAGGCAACAGTATTAATAAAGTATTATGTAGTAGTAGTAGTAAATAGTGTAATAGTATAGTGCAGATAAGTGTAGTATTATCGTATAGTAGTATTTAGTATTAGTAGTAGTAGTACAACTAGTGTAAATAGCTAATAGTCGTAGTATATTTATTAATAGTAGTAGTAAGTAGTATGTAGTATAGTAGTAGTAGTTAGTCGTAGTAGTAGTAGTCATAGTAGTAGTAAGTAGCAACAATAGATAATAGTAGTTAGTAGTAAGTAGTAGTCATAGGAGTATAGTAGTAAGTAAGTAGTGTAGTAGTAGTATATAGTATAGTAGTAGTATTAGCTAGTATAATCACAGTAGTAATAGTAGTAGTAGGTCAGTAGTAGGAATAGTAGTAGTAGTAGTATTATTAGTTTAGTAGTAGTAGTAGTATCAGTAGTAGTAAAGTAGTAGAGTTTAGTATCAACAGTCATATGTAGTAGTAGTAGTAGTATTAATTGTCAGTAGTAGTATGTAGTAATTTTAGTAGTCAGTAGTAGTAAGTAGTATTATATTATAGTATTATTATGCACCATAGTAGTATATATAGTACGTACAGTAGTAGGAGTATAGATAGTTAAGTTGTAGGGGTATAGTATAGTATTAGTATTAAAGTCAATAGTAGTAGGATAGTAGTAGTAAGTAAGTAGCAACAGTAGTAATAGTCTTAGTATAGTAGATAGTAATAGGGTAGTAGTCTATTAGAGGATGTAGTGTAGATAGGCGTATAGTAGTCGTAGTAGTAGTAGTGAGTAGCGTCACTTTCGATCCTATTGTAGTAGTAGTAGTAGTAATAGTCTAGTAGGAGTAGTATAGATAGTAGTAGCTCGTAGTCGTATAGTAGTAGTCAGTAGTAGTAATAGTGAGCACGCAGTAGTAATAGTAGTAAGTAGTAGTAGTCGTAATAGTAGGAGTAGATAGTAGTAGTAGTAGATCAGTAGTATTGAGTATATCGTAGTAGTAGTAGTAGTAGTATTCCACAGTTAGTAGTAGTAGTATAGTCGTAGTCAGTAATAGTAGTGTAGTAGTAAGTAGTATAGTAGTAGTAGATAGTAGTATAGTAGAGTAGTAGTAGTAGTAGTCGCACAGTCTCAATAGTATTAGTATAGTAGTAGTAAATAGTAGTAGTATGTAGTCGTATAGTAGGTAGTAGTTAGTAGTAGTTAGTAGTATAGTAGTAGATCGTAGGGCACAACAGTGGTATAGTCGAGATAGTAGTATTAGTAATAATAGATAGTAGTAGTAGTAGTATAGTAAGTATAAGTAGATCTATAGTAGTAGTAGTTAGTAGTAGTAGTAGTATGCAACAGTAATGTAATAGTAGTAGTGTAGTAGTAGTAATAGTATGATTACTTAGATAGTGTATAGATAGTAGGAGTAGTCGTATAGTAGTAGTAGTAGTCAGTCGTAGTAGTAGCACAGTAGTATAGTAGTAGTATTGAGTGTAATTAGTACTAGTAGTAAGTAGTAGTAGTAGTATAGTAGTAGTTAATAGGTAGTATAGTAGTATTAGTTAGTCGTGTAGTAGCAACAGTAGTAATTAGTAGTAGTTAAGTAGTCTAATAGTAGTATATTAGTCTAGCTAGTAGTATAGTAGTATTAGTAAAGTCAGTAGTAGTAGTAGTAGTCAGTATAGTCGCAACAGTAAGTTAATAGATAGTAGTAGTAGTAGTAGTAATAGTAGTAGTGTAGTAGATATCGTATATTATTAGTAGTAGGTATATAGTAGTAGTAGTAGTAGTTGTTAGTAGCAACAGTAGTAATAGATTAGTAGTAGTAGTAGTAATAGATAGTATAGTCGTAATAGTAGTATATAATGTAGAGTATGTAAGTAGTAGTAGTAGATAGTAGTGAGTAGCAAATCCGTATACTAGTAGTAGTATAGTAGTAGTAATAGTAGTAGTAGTAGTAGTAGTAGTATGTAGTAGTAGTAGTGAGTAGTATGTAGTAGTAGTAGTAGTAGTACGTAGCACAGTAAGTATAGTAGGTAGTAGACTAGTCAATAGTAATAGTGTAGTGTAGTAGTATAGTAAGATAGTCGTTAAGTCAGTAGTAGTAGTAGTAGTAGAGTAGTAGTAGTAGTCAACAGTAGTATAGTAGTAGTAGTATATAGTAATAGTAGTTATAGTAGTAGTAGTAGTAGTAGTAGTATAGTAGTAGTAGTAGTAAGTAAGGTCGTAGTAGTAGTAGGCAACAGTAGTACTATTCTAGCTAGTAGTAGTATTATAGTAAGTAGTAGTATATTTAGTAGTAGTAATAGCTAGTATAGTATGTTTTTTAGTAGTAGTAGTTAGTAGCACAGTAGTATAGTGATCATTATAGTAGTAGTAATAGTAGTAGTATGTTGTATTAGTAGTAGTATTATAGTAGTAAGTAGTGTTATAGTAGTAGTAGTAGATAGCACACAGTAGTAATAGTTAGTAGTAGTAGTAAGTAGTAATAGTAGTAGTAGTAGTATTCGTTTGTAGTAAGTAAGTTAGTATCTAGTAGTAGTAGTGTCATAGCATAGTAGTAAAGGCCAACAGTTGTATAGTATAGTAGTAGTGTCAGTAATAGTAGTAGTAGATAGTAGTGAGTAGTAGTAGTAGTAGTAAGTAAATAGTAGTAGGAGTTAGTAGTAGTAGTAGTAGGCCCAGTATAATAAGTCGTAGTATTATTAGTAGTTCAATAGTAGTAGTAGTAGTAGTAGTCAGTATTATTGTTTGTAGTAGTAGTAGATAGTAGTAGTAGTAGTAAAGTCGATATTAAGTAGTCGCACTCAGTAGTAATTAGTATAGTAGTAGTAGTGTATACTAGTATCTAGTAGTTAGTAGTATATAGTAGTAGTAGTAGGAGTAGTAGTAGTAGTAGTAGTAAGTAGGGCAACAGTCAGTCAATAGTCGTATAGTAGTAGTATATATTAATTAGTAGTAGTAGTAGTAGTAGTATAGTGTAGTAGTATAGTATAGAGTAGTATAGTAGTAGGGGGCAACATAGTACATAGTAGTAGTGACGTATATGTTAAGTATAAGATACGACTCAGTATAGTAGTAGATTTGTGTATAGTAGTAGTATAGCTAGTAGTATACGTAGTAGTAGTAGCAATGCATAGTATCAGTAGTTGTAGTAGTAGATAGTAGATAGTATTAGTATATTCAGTAGTAGTGAGTAAGTAGTAGTAGTAGTAGTAGATAGTATAGTCATAAGTAGTAGTAGCAACAGTATATAGTAGTAGTTAGTAGTTAGTATTATAGTAGTAGTAGGAGTAGTAGTAGTAGTAGTAGTCGTAGTAGTAATAGCATAATAGTTAGTAGTAGTGTAGTTAGCAACAGTACGTCATAGTAGTAGTAGTATATAGTAATAAGGAAGTAGTAGTAGTAGTATTAGTGCAGTATGTTCAGTAGTATTAGTTTAGTAGTGTAGTAGTATTAGTAGTAGTTAGCCAGTATTTAATACAGTAGTAGTAGTAGTAGTAAGTTTAATAGCTTAGTAGTAGTAGTGTTAGTATATGTATAGCTAGTAGTAGTAGTACGTAGTAGTAGATAGTAGTAAGTAGTACAACAGTCGTACTAGTAGTAGTATCAGTAGTCTTAATAGTAGTAGTATAGCTAGGTAGTAGTAGTAGTAGTAGTATAGTTAGTAGTGATAGTAGAGTAGTATAGTAAGTGGCAACATAGTAATAGTAGTAGTAGTAGTATTAGTAATAGTATAGTATAGTAAGTATTAGTCGTATAGTACTTAGTAGTATTAGTAGTAGTAGTAGTGAGTAGTAGTAGCAATCGTAGTAATAGTAGTAGTATAGTATAAATAGTTTTAGTCTGTAGTATAGTAGTATATTAGTAGTAGTAGTATAGTAGTAGTAGTAGTAGTAGTAGTAGTAGTCAACATTCTTAATAGTAGTAGTCATGTATATAATGTAGTAAAACTGTAGTAGTAAGTATTAGTAGATAGTAGTAAGTCTAGTAGTAGTGAGTCTGATAGTAAGTAAGTAGTAGTAGCACAGTAGTAATAGTAGTAAGTAAGTAGTAGTGTAATAGTAGTCATTAGTAGTAGTGTAGTAGTAGTCAGTAGTAGTAGTAGTAGTAGTATAGTATTCGTGAGTAGTGCAACAGTAGTATAGTAATAGTAGTATTATTAGTAGAGTAGTGTAGTACGAGTGTAATATAGTATCAGATAGTTAGTAGTAGTAGTCGTAGTAGTAAGTAGTATTAGGGCACCAGTAGTAATATTAGGTAGTAAGTAGAGTAGTATGTAGTAGTAGACTCGTAGTAGTAATGAGTAGTATAGTAGTGTAGTAGAGTAGTATAGATAAGTCGTAGTAGGCACAGTATAATAGTAGTGTGACATGAGTAGTAGTAATAGTAGTAAGTAGTAGTAGTGTAGTAGTATGTAGTAGTAGTAGTAGTATAGTAGTATTAGTAGTAAGTAGTAGCAACAGTCGTAATAGTAGTATATAAGTAGTAGTAATAGTAGTATAATAGTAGTAGTAGTAGGATAGTATTAGTCGTGTAGTAGTTTTTCTAGTAGTAAAGTAGTAGTAGTCGCAACATAGTAATAGTAGTAGTCAGTAGTAGTATAATAGTAGTCGTAGTAGTACGATAGTAGTATATAGTCGGTAGTAAGTAGTAGTGAGTAGTACGTGAGTAGTAGTATAGCAACAGTAGTAATAGTATAGGAGTAGTAGTCAGATAATAGTGTAAGTAGTCGTAGTATCGTAGTAGTAGTAGTAGTAGTATAGTAGTAGTAGTAGTAGTAGTAGTAGGGCCAACAGTATAATAGTAGTATAGTAGATCGTAGTATATCTTAGTATAGTAAGTATATATATAGTAGGACGTAGTAGTCTAGTAGTAGTAGGTAGTAGTAGGAATAAGTTGGCAACAGTAGTCGAATAGTTAGTATCGTAGTAGTAGTGAATATAGCTGAGTATTAAGATAGCTATAGTCAGTAGTAGTCTAGTATATAGTAGTATGTAGTATAGTATAGTAGCAAACCGTATAAATAGTAGTCGTAGTAGTATAAGTAATAGTAGTAGTAGTATAGTTCGTATTAGTAGTAGTAGTAGTAGTAGTAGTATAGTAGTGAGATGTAGTAGCAACATAGTCAAATGAGTAGTAGTATTAGTAGTCGTAATGTAGTAGTAATATAGTAGTAGTAGTCGTAGTATAGTAGTCATAGTAAGTAGTAGTAGTAGTGTATTGAGCACACAGTTACGTATAGTATAGTAGTAGTGTAGTAATAGTATCATTACTAGTAGCTAAGTAGTAGTTAGTAGTAGTAGTTAGTACATAGTGTAGATATAAGTAGTAGTAGTAGGCAACGAGTAGTACAATGTAGTAGTAGTAGTAGTAGTAATCGTGTAGTTAGTAGTAGTTATAAGTTAGATTAGTGTTAGTAGTAGTAGTAGTAGTAGTAGAGTAGTCGTAGATAGGCAAACAGTAGTATAGTAGTAGTAGTAGTAGTAGTAATATTAGTATAGTAGTAGTAGTAGTAGTAGTAGTAGTATATTAGTAGTAGTAGTAGTAGTAGTAGTAGTAGCTAACAGTATTAAATACTAACGTGTAGCAGTAGTAGTATAGTAGTAGTAGTGATCGATAGTACAGTTCGTAGTAGTAGTAGTAGTATAGTATTAGTAGGAGTAGTCGATAGTAGCAACCGTAGTAATAAGTAGTAGTAGTAGTCGTCGTATACTAGTAGTAGTAGTATTAGTATATTAGGATGAGAGTAGTATAGTAGTCGCTAGTAGCTAGATAGTAGTGCACCGTAGTAATAGTAGTAGTAGTTGTAGTAGTAATAGTAGCTAGTCAAGTAAGTAGTAAGTAGTATAGTATAGTAGTATAGTACTAGTAGTAGAGTTCAGTAGTAGTAGCACGTAGTAATCAGTAGTATGTAGTATAGTCGATTGGTAGTAGTAGTAGTAGCTGTAGTAGATTAGTAGTAGTCAGTAGTAGTAGTAGTAGTAAAGTAGTAGTAGTAGGGCAACAGTAGATAATAGTATAGTAAGTATTAGCTATGATCAGTAGTAGATAGTATTAGTAGTCGTACAGTGATTAGTAGTAGTGAGTATAGTAGTGGAGAGTAGTAAGCTAGTAGATAGTAGGCAACAGAAGTAATGTCGTAGTAGATTCGATCGTAGTATAGTAGTCCAGTAGGTAGTATGAGTGTAGATAGATAGTAGTAGTAGTAGTAGTAGCTATAGTAGGAGTATTCGTTAAGGCCACAGTAGTCATAGTAGTAGTGTAGTAGTAGTACTATAGTAGTCGTAGTAGTAGTAAGTAGTAGTAGTAGTATGTAGTATTAGTAGATAGTATTAGATAGCTAGCTAGTAGGCAACAGTAGTCATAGTAGTAGTAGTAGTAGTAGTATAGTAGTAGTTAGTAGTTACAGTAGATTTCGTAGTAGTAGTAGTAGTAGTAGTAAAAAAAGTAGTATAGTAGTAGTAGCACGTAGTAATAGGTTGTAAGTAAGTAGTAGTGTCCTAGTAGTAGTAGTAGTAGTAGTATAGTAGTCGTCGTAGTAGTATATAGTAGTAGTAGAGTAGTTAGTCAGGCACCATTATAAATAGTGTAGTAGTATAGTAGTAATAGTAGTTAGTAGTAGTAGTAGTAGTATAGTATGTATTGTTAGTAGTTATTAGTAGTATAGTCTTACTAGTAGTAGCAACAGTAGTATAGTCAGTATCGTTAGTTAGTACTAGTAGGTAGTAGTAGTCGTATTTAGATAATAGTAGTAGTAGTAGTATTAGCTCATATTAGTATATATGTAAGCAACAGTAGTAAATAGTAGTATGTAGTAGTTTAGTAATAGTTAGTGAGTAGTAGTAGTATAGTAGTAGTAGTAGTAGTTAGTAGTATAGTAGTAGATAGTAGTGTAGTAAGCTAAGCACGAGTAGTAAAGTAGTAGTACTAGTAGTAGTATAGAGCTAATAGTAGTAGTATAGTAGTTATTAGTAGTTATGTGACGGTAGTATCAGTAGTAGTAGTATATAGTAGTACAACAGTGTAAATAGTCGTAGTAGTAGTGTAGTAAGGTAATTAGTAGTATACAGAGTATTGTAGTAGTAGTACGCTATAGTAGATGAGTAGTAGTAGTGTAGTAGTATGGGCAACAGTGTAATAGTAGTATTCGTAGTAGTAGTAATAGTAGATAGTAGTCAGTAGATAGTATAGTAGTAGTAGTATTAAGTAGTATAGTAGTAGTAATATAGTATTAGGCGCCACAGTATAATAGTAGTAGTAGTAGTAGTGTAATTAGTAGATAGATAAGTAAGGTAGTAAGTGTAGTAGTAGTAAGTAGTCGTATATAAGTAGATAGATAGTAGTAGTATAGTAGCAACAGTAAGTAATAGAGTAGTAGATGTAGTAGTATAGTAGTAGTAGTATTAGTAAGTCGTAGTGACTAAGTAGTAAGTATAGTAGTATAGTAGGTATCAGTAGTAGTAAGCAACAGATAGTATAGTCGTAGTATGTAGTAAGTTAGTAATGTATTAGTATAGTAGTAGTAGTCGTAGTAGATAGTCGTAGATAAGTAGTAGTATAGTATATAGTATAGGCACGTATTAGTAAGTAGTCGTAATAAGTGACGTATATTAGTAGTTTGAGTATTAGTGTATGTAGTAGTAGTATACAGTAAGTAGTAGTATAGAGTAGTAGTAGTAGTAGGCCACATTAGGTAATAGTAGTATAGTTAGTAGTAGTATAGTAGTAGTATTTATATAGTAGTAGTTAGTAGTAGTAGGAGTAAGTAGTAGTAGTAAGTTAGTAGATAGTAGCAACAGTATTAATAGTAGTAGTAGTGTAGTATAATAGTAGCTGATTGGTAGTAGTATAAGTCTAGTCAGTAGTATAGTAGTAGTAGTAGTAAGTAGTAGGGTAGCTATAGCAACAGTAAGCTAATAGTAGTAGTAGTAAGGTAGTAAGTAATAGTATTATAGTAGTAAGATAGCAGATAGTATAAGCAGTAGTAGTGAGTAGTAGTAGATAGTAGTAGTAGTTCTAGTAGCAACAGTAGTAATAGTATAGTAGTAAGTAGTATAATTAGTAGTAGTAGTAGTAGTATAGTATAGTAGTAGTAGTAGTATTAAGTAGTAGTAGTATAGTAGTACCACCGTAGTATAGTAGTATAGTTAGTAGTAGTAATAGTAGTAGTAAGTAGTAGTATAAGTAGTAGTAGTAGTAGTATGTAGTAGTAGTAGTAGTAGTAGTATAGTAAGTAGTGTAGTAGTAGTAGTAGTAGTAGTAGTAGTATAGTAGTAAGTAGTAGTAGTAGTAGTAGTAGTAGTAGTAGTAGTAGTAGTAGTATAGTAGTCGTAGTAGTGTATGTAGTAGTAGAGCTAGTAGTATAGTATAGTAGTAGTAGTAGTAGTAGTAGTAGTAGTAAGTAGTAGTAGTAGTAGTAGTAGTAGTAGTAGTAGTAGTAGTAGTAGTCAGTAGTAGTAGTAGTAGTAGTATAGTAGTAGTAGTAGTAGTAGTAAGTAGTAGTAGTAAAAAGTAGTATAGTGTTAGTAGTAGGGAGTAAGTATATAGTAGTAAATAGTAGTAGTAATATAGTAGTAGTAGAGTATAGTAGTAGTGTAGTATATATAGGTATTAAAAAAAAGTAGTAGTAGTATTAGTAGTAGGTAAGTAGGGAGTATAGTAGTAAATATAGTAAAAGTAGTATAGTAGAGTAGTAGTAGTTAAGTAGTATAAGTAGTAGTAGTAGATAGTAGTATAAAAGTAGTAGTAGTAGTTAGTAGTAGTTAGTAGTAGTATAGTATTAAAATTAGGTAGTAGTAGTAGTAGTAGTAGCTAGTAGGTAGTAGTAGTTGTTTTATCTTTTGAAGTAATATCCGTTGGCTTCGTCTCCTCGACTTCTCCTATCAATCATCCCCATCATCATCATCATCCTTACCTGGTTTTCCCCCCTCCGCGGGTTATCAAGTACATAAGCCGCCTGGTAAGCACACGATGGTTAGGTGGCCTGATAAGGGGCGCAAGGAATCCGTCACGGCGGGAAAGGGGGGGATGGGTTTTGTTTGGAGATTGTATGACTTAATAATCTCTGCTTGCATAATTAATTTGCTATCTGTTTTTTTTTCAGCCTTTTTTTTTTTTTTTTTTTTTTTTTTTTTTTTTTTTTTTTTTTTTTTTTTATCTTTATTTTTTTTTTTTTTATACCTTAATACAACTTTTCTCATCCATAATCAATCTCCATCGTTCCTCTATTTGCGGGGGGGAGAAAGGAAAATAAAATAAATATATGTACTATCTAAAGTATACAACAAATATAACTATAGAAAGAAAAAAAAAAAAAAAAAAAAAAAAAAAAAAAAAGCTCATAGTTTCAGTGATTATTTCGACGAAGTTAAAATTTTAATACCTGCCTGGCGTGATTTGATTTTTTTTTTATCTATTTTTTAACCGTGATTTTGTGCGATGCATTTTATTTAAAGCCACTAGCGTAGCTTCTAGGTCTTAACGCAGATTCTTATAAACAAATTTCTGATACCACTGGTTGTTTTTCCCGTCGTTATGACTTAAATTGGACACTATCATCGCTAATTTTCATTCCCGAACGTGAAATATAGAGTGACACGCCTTGCCATGCCAGTGTCTATATGTTAGAGACAAAGGTATACAGTGAGGGAAACCCAGCACCTCCGTAAACAATTCCTCATCAAAATAACTTCACACACAACGACGTTCATAGAAAAAGACTTGACATAACCAACTTCATATAAAAAACACGGAATTCATCCTTTAACTTCGGACAAAAATTATCTTTTCACATATCGGCTTATTATCCTATCCTAGTCTTACTTCCTTTCTATCCTTCCCAGCTATCCTTCCATCCTTTCCCATCCCTGGAGAGCTATGCCGCCCCGCCCCTCGCCGCGGTCAGGGGAGGGGCGCGCCGGGTCAGGCGCGGTCACTGTCCCTCCCAAGCCAGGTCATCCGCCCTTGCAGAGTACTGGGTAGACTGCAGAGATGCAGAGGATTCCCGGTACTTTTAAGAACCCAGAGAATTACTGAGTGGTGATGATGTCAAGGTTAACCTAACAATGCTGTTTGTGATGTTTTTCTTGGTTGATTATATTCGTGTGTGTGTGTGTAGTGTTGTGTGGTATTTGTGTGTGTGATGTGAGTTGTGTGATCGATGAATTGTGTGTGTGTGCGATGCTGCTGTGTGTGTGTGTGTGTGTGGTGTGATGTGGTGTCATTCATTCAGCGAAACATCGAGGGGTGGGGTGGTTTGCGGGCGACGACGCCATCGGCATTCTATGTCTCCGCACTACAAGGGCGCCGTCAGGAGTCTCACCTGATCCGGTCAGTTTTTTCATTCATTCCCAAAAACCGCCCTTAATCGGCGTCCGGAGCGAGAACTTAAATTAAAGCTCATTAGTTACCTGATCTTAGATAGATAGCGTGTGGTACCCGCCCTTCACCCCCACACATCTCCTTGCTTCAAGAAGGGGTGGCAAACGTAACCGCCCCGAATTGTCCAGTGGAAAAATCCCCACGGAATGAAGCGCGCCGGGGATCGCCGCCGGGACCACAGAAGGTGCCTGACGCTCTTAATCGTAGTGTGGTGTATATATATCATATAATATAGAGTAGTATATTAGGTATCTATATAATTTATATAATAATATATAACTTATATCTATATATAATATATATATATATAGTATGTATATCATGCTAGTTTCGTCATCTAAGTTGTTATTTTAACAGGGCCTGAGCAACGCCGTATGGCCCCGTCTCCATATAATTTTTTTTATCATTCACCCTTAGTGCTTGGTTTGGCCGAAGCAAACAACCCCCGGAGAGCAGTCCCAACGCGGCTAACAACCCCGGTACCCATTCCTGCTGGGTGGACAGGGGCTCGGGTTTTTTAAGGAACAGCCCCCTCTGTTTGTTCCGTCTCGCGGTGCCCCGGGGATACAACCCGGGACTTCTCTGGTTTGTGAACCGCAAGCGTGCTTCCCCCTACACTACTGATGTCCCAAATGTGTGTGTGTGTGTGGTTTGTGTGTGTGTGTGTGTGTGTGTGTGGTGTGTGTATGTGTGTGTGTGTGTGTGTGGTGTTTGTTTGTGTGTGTTCATTTAAGGTTCGCTCTCACCGTCCAGGCCTCCCTCCAATCACAGTCCTAGTTTCTGTTTAACTTATCCACTCAGTTTTTTTCCTTCGGAACCAATCTCATCTCATCTCATCATCTCATCACTCGTCCTCGCCATCATCCGCTCCAGGATCTCATCTTCTTCTCTTCTCTGTCTCTCTCTCTCTCGAAGTACGTCTTGCTGCTTATCCTTGTTCACTTATTTAACTTGAATTATTTCGATAACGACAAACACACAGTCACACACACACCACCTACGTACTCTTCCGTGGTGTAAGGGAAGCACGCTCGGTTCACTAACCGTGAAGTCCCGGTTCGATTCCCCGTGCGAGTGGAAACAGAATGGTTGTTTTCCCATTTAAACCCTAGCCCCTGTCCACCCCATCAGTGAATGCGGTACCGGTAGTTAAGCCGGTGTTTGTCGACCTGGGTCTCCGTGGTGCTGGTCTTCGGCCAACATCAAAGCAGTAAGGATGAATGATAAAAATTTTGATCTGGAGACGGGGCCCCCACACACGAGCATTATATACTTCGCCCTGGTAAAATACAACATAGATGAATACAACTCAGATAATATACACCACTGCAACGTATAACAATGCTGGGGAAAAAACAAATAAAACACTCTAGTTTTCTTTCAATTGTGAGTATTTGCTATCGGAAAGAAAAACGTGGGAGCTTAGATGCGATACGGGGTAACTAACTTTATAAGTGATAGCCAAGCTAATGTTGCCCACTAAAGTGGAAATACTTTCCATATATTCTATCTAATGCAGTAATAGAACAAGGCTACGGTAAAAAAATATACTTTATGACTCTTGCACGGTTTTCAGACAAATATTTAATGTTTACGACGACATTTTTCATTGTGTTACTTTTCACTGTGGAAGTAACAATGAAATTGTCGTGAACATTAACTGAAACGTGAAAAAGAAACGATGTGAAAGTTTCAACACTCGTTCTGACCTGTAGAAACGTAGAAAGGGTTAAAACAATACTTGAATACTTCCACAGGAACTACCTCGTGTAAGGTCTCACAGCCTCATTGTATCTTCCTTAATTTTCTTATTTCAATCCAGACACAAGTCCATGTTCTAAATATTAACCGAAGATACATACATAAGTCATAGCAAGGTTGTGAAATAAAGTCACTTCACGGAAACCAATATGGCGAGCTGTTTTGGTAAATAGGAAATCCTGTGGAAAAGAAGAAGAAGAAGAGAGAGAGAGAGAGAGAGAGAGAGAGAGAGAGATTATGAGGTATGGACGGTGTCTCACATCTGCCTTCACGGACCCTGTGAGTCTACTTATTATTATTATTACCCAACCACCCACGACCCTACCCTCGGTACTCACCACACACGACACACACACAACACACACATGCCACACACGACACCACAACAACACACAAACACAAAAGGACAAACCACACCACATCCACGTAGCACACCACAGTTGCCAAGATGGGTACAAGTAGTCCGGCAGATAAACGCCAAATATGTGCTTGACCTCATTTTGGAGTATAAATTTTTTTTTTAATGTTTGAATTTATTGATGGTAAGGGGCATATGTTTCAGAAACTGGCCGGATGACATCATTGTCATCTTGAGCAATTTGTGCTAGGAGGCGGAAAATCCATGAGTGGTCGCACATCGAATCTGGGAAAATCTATTTTCCCCTCATATGTTTTCGTACTATATGAGATAGAAACCGATGAAAGGTCCTGCTTATTGTTTTCAGGCAGCAAGATTACAATGCTGCCATTATTATATCAATATCACACACAAAAACACAAGCTGGCCGCCATAAATGTGTTTTTCATTGCAGAAAATTGACTTATCTCAAAACATCCATTACTACATGGCATGTAAAAGCTGGTTTCAAGTATTGTAGTTATAGAGTGTGTACATATTCTCGCGATGTGCTGCTGACGTGTGAGGGGTGTTGTGTGTGCTCGTGTGCGAGATTTCCCGCAGAACGTGGGATTTCCCTCCCCAGACAAACGTGTTTGTGCGCGTGCGCGGGCGGCCGGTCGCGGGCGGGGTGAAGGCAGTGCGCTAGGGAGCTTGGGGAAGGTACGGAGGTGTTGTGTGTGAGCCGGGGGTGTGTGTCAGTCATACAGCAGCCGATTGTCTCAATATATAATCTTGTTAACTGATGTTTAGTACATATACATTCAGAACTGACAAGGCGACATCTTGTCACAATTGACAACTTTGCTGGGAGCATAAAATTCAAGATGAACGCCACCGATCTGGGGATATATAATGTACCTCATTCTCTTACGTTACTTAGATGGCTAGAAACGTGAATAAAAGGTAAATTTTATATGTTTTCAGCATAAGGACTCCAATGACGCTTAATGATTTTTTAAATGAAACAAACAATCAAGATCTCCGCCATACAAATACATGTGTAAGTTTAAGTTTATAATGAATAATTTTTGTTTGTTTCTCTAGGTATTTTGCAATGGTACTTGTGCGGTGCGGTGGTACACTTCGTAAGTCATGGCCAGTGAGTGCATCTTCAAATGGAGGTTTGCGTGTGATGACAACCAGAAAAACTGATCGCGTCTGGACTGAGAAGAATTGAAACATCATCAGTGCAGCAAAATATATCTCAACGGTAAACAGTCAAGTTACTTGAGGCTCGGTGCAAGAGGATCGTGACTTTACTGTGAAATGCCATAAGCGCTGTGTATGTACATCTAATGCCAAACTCAGATACAGAGACATCTCAAACAGAACAAAACAAAAATGAAGACCTTCTGTGATTTCCCCCCAAGAAAACACGACTTTTCATGTGCTTCAAGCTTAGCTTTCTCAGGAACAATGTTTTATTTCTGTGGGGAGGAATGTACGTTGTGATAAAGATACACAGAATCCCTGCTTCGGTGGAAGCCAGCATACCTGTTATCGTGAAAATTGCACGAAAAGGAGAGAAATAGCTTGAAGCAGTATCTGCTAGAAGCATGGTGATTACGGGATGAACGAGTGGGCCACCACTGTGAGGAGGTGCGGCATAAGTAGCCACAGTGACCTACACGCATCAGAACGCACGATACCATGTCTCCAATGGCAGATGCAAGTTTACCAGGACAGAGAGCATCAGGCTCGACATCAAACTCTGTAGAGGTGGATCGTGGCTCTGAACTCTTTGATTCGAGCACTCAAAGGAAGAACCCGAAGCGCATTTTGAACTCCGTGGAAAGTCAATGCTTACAGCAGTGGATAGTGGGGGCAGCAAACTCTCACGTGTGAGTCTGGTAAAGCATGTCTCTGAGTGTTGTGGTAGGACCTTCTGGTGCTAGGTTCTAAATCGTCATGCACCCTTTGCGAACATGCTCTATGACGACATATTGCGTTTCAAAGAAATCAGCCTGCATTGTCAGCCTGCAGAAGAAATTGATTTGTCAGGGTGCATTCAATGCAGAGGCTGGATTGATCCAAGTAGTAAGCCGACAAAAAATTTCGATGCGACATTCTCGTCTCCAAAATGGCAAACTGTCCAATCATTTTTTTGGCATACTCTCACACAAAAGGAGCAAGATGGCATGTCTTCTGACCCAACAGAAACTATCAATCGCATCAAAGACATCTGAGATGTCAAAGTCAGTAGAGTTTCCTTGCAAATCGAAGATTCAATGGTCGAAAATCCTGCATTCCTCAGAGAGCAGCCAAAAATATGTGCTTCACCTGAAGATGCATGCTCAGAAAGCATTGGCAAAGACAAAGAGCGGACAAAGCAGACACAAAGCCTTTCTGGAAGGACATCATCATCAAGATCGATGCCCGATTACAATGGAGTACAACACAGCCAACAGTGCCAAGAAGGCATCTCACCCCAACCAAAAACAAAAGCTGTGTATCTGCCACCTGATCGATATGACTCCGTCCGATCCTGACACATGATACGGGCCCTGGCTACAGGCACAACAATCTCACACAGAACAGGCCAGAATTTGTTGTTTTCACATGCGACTTGCAACTGTACCGTGTGGCTCTTCACGTAATGTGGACCACCCGACCGATCCCAATGTCAATCATGCGGCTCGAGGAATGCATTCTCTCATGAGTTTTGTCGTGATCCGTTGGTCTTTGTGGCAAAAGGCGGAACTTTTGCCGAAGTGCATGAGGCTGTGTTTGGAGGAGTGCCCGAAGATGTTTTGTCTGTAAAAGTTTCCTCCTCAAACGTGAGAGGCGCTACGACTCGTTGTGGAGGAAATAACTGATGAGTACATAGAGCAAACTCCAATTACACGCAAGCATGATCTGATGAGCATATTGGCAGAACTTGCCGGCAGAAGTAAAAAACCACTAAACTATGGTTGAAACATAACTCATAAAGCCAGTATTCATCATGATGATGTTTGATCAGAGCAGAAGGGAAGGAGCTTGGCCACTTCACCTTGAGCCTTTACCCTATGAATGCCCTAGCTTCTACGCAGGCTGGCCATGTGCACTACGCACGATATGGCCTCTTTATATCAGATCGATGAAGCTCTCGCCACCAAGGTCCTGGATCTGTTCATGAAAGGAGAGCATGTGCTGAGAACATATTCCTGGGATCTGGATGGGATCTGGAGCGACATGTACATAGAGACTACTTTCAAATGAGTACGGCCATGGTACAGGAGGCATCATCGGCATCACTTTGGGAAGCCTGAAACACGCAAAACATGGGCTTAAGTCTTACCATCTGGCAGCAAATTGGAGTCCAACTCAGCAGAGCGAAATGGTTGATGGTGATGGAGGTTTAATGTGCGATCATTCACCAAAGAAGCAGCTCAAGCTAGAATCTCCAGTGACAGAAAGGACAGAGAGGGCATCCGACACAGCTCGGTTGAGCATCAATTCTCTTGGATCCAGTGGAGTACATCCCCCCCCCTGAAGGCATAGTGAATATTGTCAGTGGCAGGGTAGGTCCTGTTACAGTCAACGTCGAGAGTTCCCTTGAATTGGAAGAGAACAGATGTCTGAATTCGAAACGACTTTGCCGGAGCAAAAAAAACAAAAATTTTTTTCATGATTACCATCAAAAAAAGATCACGACCATGGCAGTGACGAGGAAAAGTGTAAAAGTTGGTGAAACAAAAGTGTTTGACCAACCGCCTCATCTACTCAGAGTAGTAAGGTCTTCAGACAGTTCCCCGTCAGACTGGGACATCACACGGAGGTTTTCTCGCACAGAGCTGGCACCAATGCCCAACATCAACGTTCCAGATGCATGAGAGATGAGATGCTCAAGCGGAAAATCCGTGTTGAAGACTCAACTGAAAGTTGAGGTTCTCATCGAAGAAATGCACCAAACACAGACATCCCAATCTCGAGAGAATGGTTCTGCTCTCCTCTGGGTGATACACTGGCCTGTGGGTGTACAGTAAAAACGTATTTTTCCAACTTTTCAGACAATATTATGAGAGGAAGCTGCAAAAAATGAGATGTGTACTTGATGTTTTTGATCGGTACTATGAGTACAGTCACAAAAGGTGTCACAAGAAGGGGCGAGGAACGACTAGCCAGTAGAAGTTCACCAAGCTCAAGGTTTACAACGGAGCTGCCATCACAGAAAGTAATCCTGACTTCACTGAAAACAAGAAGCAGCTCATTGACATAATCTGCACTGAACTCAAAGGAGACGTTTCGTTCCATCGAAACCACTACAGACCCCCCAGCGGATCATCAAATCCCAAAGACAAACTCCGATTGAGTCAGCAATGGAGGACACTATCAATCACAGAGGGGATATGAAAGCAACACATGAAAGAGGCAGATATCATCTCGTTCAAAGCAAATGCTGCATGGCTGCAAAGGAGAAACCCAAGCATCACCGTCTTATCAGATGAAGACACAGGACGTGTTTGTCGCTGCTTCTACATTACTAGCTGAGAAGATGGTCTTAAGTTCCATGGTGAGTATGAAATCTCCATCAAAGTCGAGCAATAGTCGATATCGGGCAAGACCGTTGAGAAGCACATAGATATCATACCAGAAATCCTCGCTGCTCATGCACTTTCTTGGTTGCGGACACAGTTCTTGCTGTTTCGGCATAGAAAAAGCAACTGTTTTTCTGAAAGTTGTAAGAAGTGGACTTCTTTTTCTGTCCAATTGATGCTTCGCGCCCTCGGTGATACAGCAGGCACGAAATTCATGACTGCTTGCTATGGACAGAACACAGTGACATGATTGTCAAATGCACACTCAGTGCTTGGTCAGCAAAACAGGCAAAGGGTATACATCAACACCAAAATTATGCTCTCTACCACCGACCGCGAGGTCCTTTCGAGGAAAGCGTGAAACGTGGCGTATCATCAAGCACCCATATGGCGGCGCCGTGAAAGACGAGGATCCACCAGAACTGGACGTTGAAAATTGGATAGAAGAAAGATGAAACTCCACAGATCACTTGTACTACGACATCCCGGACACAGTCAGCCTTGCAACCAGAATGCTGTCTTGCGACTGATCGGTGTGGGATGCGAGAGTGACACACCTTGTCGTTCATACCAATGTGGTTGCCGGGTGCCAATCTGTCGTCGCACAATGTTGTGTGCCTGTCAGATGGAATTTGCTGGCAACACAAATGCTTTGTGACTTGTGCAGTGACTATCAGTTCGAAAAACAAAAATCCATATCTTACGTTTAAGAATACATAATGTTCAGTGATTAAACCACAGGTTGTGTCTCAGTGATTTAACCGAATTAACTCATGCGTCCGTTGCAAAATAACTGCAAAATAACTATACAAATAAGCATTTATTTTATGAATAATACCACACAGACCTTTGCCAATCCGTGCTAGTGCTGTCATTAATCAATCTAGTATGGCTGTTGAGACCAGTCAATTTTCTGCATAAAACACATTTATGGCGGCCATCTTGTTTTTTTGTGTGTTTTTTTTAATTTGATATAATATGGACAGCATTGTACTCTTGATGCCATGAAAACATATAAAGGAACCTTTCATTCGTGTTTTCTATCTCATGATAGTCGACGACATATGAGGAAAATAAGATTTTCCCCCCAGATTCGATGGCGACGCATCAGGATTTCGCCCTCCTAGGCCACAAATTGGCTACAAGTACTGACAAGATGTCATCCGGCAGTTTCCTGAATACATATGCCCTTACCATCATAATCAACTTAAAAAATCTTTATACTCCCAAAATGAGTCCCATGGGACTTCTGGCGGACTCGAGGGGAAGAGGGAAGGCAGGGTGTCCATGTTAGTTAGCGAGAGTGAATTGAGACAGAAGCAAGGCAAAGAATAGAGTTTTCATGGAGAGAGAATAACCTACATCCTACCTTTCATCCCTATCTATAAGTTTTTATCTGTCTATTATAACTCCCTATTTAATCTGTATTAACCTGAGAACCAACGCCTATTCCATTCCATTCCTATTCCAATCCTATTCCATCTATTCCGCCATCCTATTTGAACACCAATTTTCTGCTATCTCTTATACATTTTTGTCCAGTTTGAAGCCACGTGAAATTTTTCTCGATTCGCAGGAATAAAGAAAGGAACAAAGGAGGGAGAGGATCCATCTTTTTTATTTACGAGGTCGAGCAAGAGTATGTATAATACGTAGAGGAAGTGAAGGTGAATGGCTGGATGTATAGAAGAGGAGAGAGAGGAGAGAGAGAGAGAAGAGAGAGAGAGAGAGAGAGAGAGAGAGAGAATAGAGAGAGAGAGAGAGAGTAGAGAGAGAGAGAGAGGAGAGAGAGAGAGAAGAGAGAGAGAGAGAGAGAGAGAGAGAGAGAGAGAGAGAGAGAGAGAGAGAGAGAGAGAGAGAGAGAGGTAGAGAGAGGAGAGAGAGAGATAGAGAGAGAGAGAGAGAGAGAGAGAGAGAGAGAGAGAGAGAGAGAGAGAGAGAGAGAGAAGAGAGAGGAGAAGAGAGAGAGAGAGAGAGAGAAGAGAAGAAGAGAGAGAGAGAGAGGGAGGGAAGTGAGAGGAGAGGAGAAGAGAAGAGAGAAGGATCAAGAGAGAGAAGAGAGAGAGAGAGAGAGAGAGAGAGAGAGAGAGAGGAGAGAGAGAGAGAGAGAGAGATGAGAGAGGAAGGAAGAGGAAGGAGAGAGATGAGAGAGTAGAGAGAGATATATTGAAGGTAATCGTTTGAGACAGTAAATGATGAGTCTCAACCATTCGGATGATTTGTGCTAGGGTTTACGAAGAGATTGGAGAGGAAGGAAGGAAGGAAGGAAGTGGAAAGGAGGAGGTAGTAGAAAGGAAGAGGGAAATAATAAAAAGGAGGAAAAGAAAGGGATGAAAATAGAGGTTAAAGATTACAAACTCTGAAAAGGAAATTGCAGGACAGGAGAAGATATTAATTTCGAGTGAGGCTAGGAGTTCTTTCCACAAGTACAAAATGATTGATAGGATGGGACAGGGGACAATAGTAGATGATGATGATAAGTAAGAATAGTTAAAAGATGGAATATAATAATTAATTGATAATTAAGTACGAGGAGAATATAGGTCAGGGTAATAGAAGATGTATAGAGGAAAAGCCGAAAACCAAACATGACATTCTCTGGTCTCATCTTCAAGAGTTTGCCAGATTGTCAGATATACGCAAAAAAAAAAAAAATAAATAACAAACAAAAAAATATAAATAAATTAAATATAAGTAAATTAAAACGCGGAGACTCAAGAAAGACTTACAAGTGAGTATGTGAAAAAAAAATACTGAAAGGGAAAATGCATACTATTAATCAGCAAAGATTAGTTTTAGCCTTGGAAATGTATATCACAAAGGGCACATATATGATAGTGAATGGATGAAAAATATTAACAGTTCATACAAACCCTGTCTGTGAGTAGCTGATGGTCGCTGAAGGAATGTGTGGCGCAGAAGGGCTCTACTAAGACTACCATTCCTTCCTTTGCTTCTTTCCTTTCCTGTTCCATAATTCCTTCCTCTCCTTACAGTTCAAAAACCTTATACCTTCCTTCTGCTTTGACCCAAGTCAGGCTGTCCTTCCTTTCCTGTCCTTCCTTTACCGTCCTAATGCAGTGTCCTTCCTTCCTTGGATCCTTCCTTTTGGTCCATTCCTAATGTAGGGGGGATTCTTGTAGGCCTTCCCTCCTTCCTGGTATCCTTCTCGAGCTCTGTATAACCAAATTCCAATGGTCCTTCTTTCTCTTTCACTTGCTGTGATAAAACTTAAATGTATCCGTGATGGTAACTCGAGTTCTCCTGCTTCTCCTGAGGTACGACTTAAACCTCTTCGGTCGGGGGGCGGTCTCTCTCTCTCTGCTTCTCGCTCTCTCGCTCTCGGGGGGGGGGGGTGGGGGGGGGGCTCTCTTCTTGCGACACAGGACGATGCCTCACCATTAACCACTTTTCTTAACGGCTTGTGATGAATATCAACTAGTCCCTGATAAACGTTGTGTGTGTGTGTGTGTGTGTGTGTGTGTGTGTGTGTGTGGTGTGTGTGTGTGTGTGGGTGTGTGTGTGTGTGTGTGTGGTGTGGTGTGTGTGTGTGGTTGTGTAAGTGTTGTGGTGTAGTGGTGTGAGTGTGTGTGTGTGTGTGTGTTGTGTGTGTGTGTGTGTGTGTGTGTGTGTGGTTGTGTGTGTGTGTGTGTGTGTGTGTGTGTGTAGTGTGTGTGTGTGTGTTTTCCATATGCAGGTCGAAGGAAGAACCTATTCATCTCAGGCGTCCACCGCGTCGTAAGGGATCTGGCGGTGTGACGAAGGGTGTAATGTGTCTGTGTGTGCGTAGTGTTGTTACATAAGCTTGCGTGGTTGTGGAGCAGGTTGAGCGTCTAAGTGGAGCAAACCAGAGGACTTAAGATTAAACAGGTAGAGTTAATGAAAGAAAGACCAGTAGTGAGTAATAATAAGACCTAATAAAACAAGGAAGCTACAAGAGGCTTGGTGAGATCTATACGGGGGGGGGGGGTTGTACGGTCGTGTTACTAAGTACATAACCTCTTCCACCTGTCCATCCCTATTCCCATTGAAATTGCTAGACTCCCTTTTACAGCTTAAATGTATGAAGAACCAATAAGAAAATAAGGAAGCTACAAGAGGCTGTGAGGATCTAATACATGGTAGTTTCTGTTACTAGAGTATACTACCTACATCCACCTGTCGATCCCCATCCCATGAAATTGTCTAGGCCTCCTTTTAAATGCTTAAATATGAAGAACATAAGAAAATAATGTGTAATGCTACAAAGAGGCCCTGTGCAGAGCTATACGTTGGTATTCCTATCATAAAAATATTAATGTTTGATTGCTACAGCTGCTTGCAAATATAACCTTGGTGTTTACTCTGGGTTTTTTTAAACGAAGCGAAAAATTCCTGACTACCCTTTTCTTGCTGCTTACTGACTGATATTTGATGCCTATGAGAAGAGAATACTACGCTTTCATCTAAATTTCTAGCTGGTATTGTATCATACGTTACCGATAGTATCAGGTAAACAGAGGCATCATTTTAAGCATGAGACCTTAAGATAGAATTGGATATTTCGCCTCGTGAAAATTAAATTAGACGTATAGGTATTGTTTTGGGTATAGGACTGAAAAGACTCTACAATGGGGGATAAAAGGTGTACTAGTGGGATAATAGAAATAAGTGAGAGTGAAATTGTCTCTTAAGTAAGCACTGGGAAAGACCTGTACACATGGGAGGTAACAGGTGGCAGTCTGGGATACGAGTGTGTGGACAGTGGAAGCTTGTGCATCATAATCAAAGAGCGTAAGATAAGATAGTCAACTAAGGAAGAAACATTATTATCAGTCAAGGTATATGGATTTATTTACCATTTAGATTTTAGAAATAATATGTAAATGAATCTACCATTCTTAAAGAATAAAACCTAAGGAAGGCAGATAATTATAATAGCCAAACAGGCGCTATAGGCTCAAACGTAAACATGAAAGAGTATTAATACGACGTATGTGAATGCATTAGGCAATGTGCCCTGTACGTATTAGTAAGACGTGTGTATATGTGACGTATTAGTAAGATCGTGGGACGCAAATGGATATAATTTAGTCGTCAAATAAATAATTATTACGTCGTAGAGCAGTGCAAGTTTTCAGAAGACTACACTCTCAGAAATAAGGGGTTATATTAAGGGTAGAATTTGTTACAATCGCACCCTCACTACCCTTTTTATTACCCTATGTCCAGGTGGAGGGGTAGATGCTGCTGATTATTAACCCTTTTATTTACCCTTTATCCCACCCTTTTTAGACGAGAGGGTTGAAGAAGGGTAAAATTTGGGGTTTTGAAAAGGGTTATTTAGGGTTGCAAAAGGGTATTTTGTAAGGGTAGCAGTATTTCATCACTTTTAAACACCCTTTTTCTACCCTTTTCCTACCCTTTTTTTCTAAGAGTGTAGGAGTGACATGAGACCGTGGGCATCAATCATAGGAACTGAAACATTACATACTTCTCGCCCATTAAAACGGTTTCTCCGCCCGGAACACTCACACGAGAAAATGCAAGGGGTGGCGGTGTAGCATTTCCACTTCAACTCCCTTTCTTCCGAATAAAAAAAATGATAAAAAAAGCGTGAGTTGAAATAAAATTTTAAGATGGGCCCAGTTAGCACGAATGGGGAATGGGATTGATGGTCTTTACGGGGAATGACCTAATTGGGAATGAGTTTTTGGTATTTACAATTGGTTTTTTTATTTACATTTACATTTTTTGGTGTTTACGTTGTTATTTTGAATTCACTTCTATAGTTCTCAGAAATGGCGGGTACATTAAGGGTCGAATTGTTATACATCGCACCATCACTACCCTTTTTAAAAACCCTATGTCCAGGCTGGAGGGTAGATGCTGCCGATTATAAACCCTTCATTCTACCCTTTATCTACCCTTTTTTAGACGAGAGGGTTGGAAAAGGGTATATTTGGGGTCGATCCGAAAAAGGTATATTTGTAAGGGTGAAAAAGGGTAGACAGTATTTTCATCAAATACAAATACCTTTTTCTACCCTTTCCTACCCTTTTTTTCTAAGAGTTTTATAGTACTGGAAGAGGACAAATACAAGTAAAAAAAGGCCCGCTAACTGCCCTCCCTACTCTCTAAAAACAAAAAGGGTAGAAAATAAGAAAAAAGGGTGTTTATAGTGATGAAATACCTGCCCCACCCTTACAAATAACCCTTTTGCAATAAAAAAAAAAAATGAAACCCTTTAAAGTAAAGGAAAAATAATCGCTTTCCCCTCTGGGGTGGGGAAAATTTAAGGGTCATTAATTAAATGGGTTAGATTAAAGATGAAAATAGGAATA